>PVKB01000080.1:998895-1269041 GCA_004027205.1 Ctenodactylus gundi
TTGGAAGCATACACATACACATTTTGGACTGATTAAACTCTCATGAATCAACATTCTTCAGGAGCTGAAAAAGAAGATAGTAACCTTCTTTTTTCTTAAAGGTGCTTTTGATTCTTGAGTAACTGGTAGGAGAATAGAGAGAGAGAAGGACAGGGAGGGAGGAAGGAAGGAGAGAGGTGAAGAGAGAGGGGAGGGACAGAAAGAGAGACAGAGAGACAGAGACAGAGTCTGAGAGAGACCATGTTTCAGAGCCTCAGATACTGGTGAACCAATTCCTAAGAGTTACAAGTAATGTCAGGAAGCGGGAAAGGGAGAGAAGACCCAATAGCATAACAGCAGGAGCTGCCCTTTCTAAGGATCAGAGAAGCTTCCCTAGAAAATAAATTTGAGGTCTGGAAGATGAATAGCAGTTAATCAGGCCAAGGGTAAAAAAGTAGCCTCCAGGTAGAGGAAATGTCATATGATGTTTCTTTCATGTGGGAAGAATAATTGTGCATTTGAGGAAACTTAAAACGTATAGAAAGAGAAGGTGAGTCTCATGAAGCCTGGAGGGTGTAGTAAAGAGCCTTGAATACTTTATTAATAGAATTAGCCCTTAGTTCCAAGGTCAATGTTAACTAAGAACATGGCACGATTAAATTAGTGTGAATTTTTTAAAATTAGCATACAGTTTTTGTTGGAGTACAGCATGTGGAGAAAAGGGTACAAATAGTGAAGTGTAGTTCAGTGAGCTTTCACAAAGTGAGCACCCTCGTGTAACCATGAGCAGAAGCCCCAGCGCCCCGCAGTCCCCTCTTCCAATCATCATCTCTCCCTAGGATTGTCAGTATCTCCACTCCTAACACCGCAGATTGATTTGCTGAATTACAAGTATTTCTTTGTGTCTGATTTGTTTCATTCAACTTTATGTTTGTGAAATTCATCTGTGAGGCTTCACAGGGTGGTAGCTCATCCTACTTTCTTGGCCATGTAGAATCCCAATGCATCCTTTCTGCAGTCATGGACATTTGAATGTAACTCTGATTCTATGAGAAACAGTGCTGAGGGCCCAGTGCAGTGGCACAAGCTTGGAAATCCAGCAGTTGAGGTTGAGGCAATTAGATTGTGAGTTCAACTCTGATCTGGGGGATTTAGGGAAAGCCTCTCTTAAAATAAGATAATAAAATCAATAATAATAGGGCTGAGGATGTAGCTCAGTGGAAATGTGCTTCAAAACCTTTAAACCTTTCCAAAATGTGGAAGGGTTCAATCTCCAGTATTGAATTTATAATTAAATAATAATAAGAGGGATATTTTTCTATATAACTTTGGGTAAACAGTGTCTATAGCTTCTGAAAGACAAAATAACGAAGTAGGGGCAGGAGTAGGAAAAAGGGGGAGAAAAGGGGAGTAACAGAGGGAGGGAGGTGGAGGGAGGGAGGGAGGGAGAGAGGGAGAGAGCGAGAGCGAGCGAGAGAGAGAGAGAGAGAGAGAGAGAGAGAGAATTTCAGTTTCAGAGACTGGTAAACCAGTTCCTAAGAGTCACAAGTAATGTTAAGTAGGAGTTACAAGTAATATTAGGTAATGTTACAAGTAGTACTGTCTAGGTGGGTAAAGGCACTAGCCATGAACACAATAAACTGATGGCATCTAGAGTTACTTAGAAAAATCATCAAGGCTTAGTTACTGATTGGATCTAAGGGAAGAAGAGAGAGGCTAATGTCAACAAAACTTCTAAGATTTCTGACTTGTACTGTAGCATGTGAAAATTAGTACTTCACTCATTAGACCACTGCATTTTTGCTGACTCAGGAGTCATTTATGAAAGTATAAAGGTGTAAGAGTTATTGCTTTAGTTCAGATTTTTTAATTTAAAAGAGTAATGATTTTAGAAAGTCAACTAAAACAAGGTATAATTATTTGCATACCGTTTTTTAAAAAAACTTGATTACTGTAATCTTAAGCTTATAGAGCAGATATTTATACATTCCTCCTAAAGTGGTTTTAAATGCACTCTTTAGTGATATTCCAATTTAAGAAATGTTCAAATAAAAAACATGTGGATAGATAGGGACTAAATTTCTATTCCTAAGGGAATTCAAGCATTTTTCTCTTTTGTCATGGGCTGATAGAGATTGAATTATATCACCTGATGGCTGGATATTGTGTAAAATAAATCGTCTTCCATCCAATTTCTTATAGACCAATGCCTTCATGCCCCAAATAGCTATTGCAATAGCTTCCTTATTGGCAGTCTTAGCAATCAGGAGCTGAAGCTGAGCGAGCAGAACTCAAGCACTGATTTATCTCTGAGCTTAGATTTGGATACAGGTTGAGATGCTTAAGTAGAAAGCAGGTTGGAAACTGCCATTACCTCAGTTGTTAAAACAGGAATTTCTCTCGATAGCATACACTACACTTGGTTATTTACTAAAAACTCAGGATAATAAGATACAAAATGCATTTCAAAAGATCCCCAGAGTCCCATTTAATTATGATTAATTTTTTCTCTTTATAATAGATTGTCTACAGAAAAGAAAATGGCTGAATTTAAATCCAGGTGAATGTAACTTATGTTTTAGGTATCAGTCATTTTGTTTATTCCATTAGTGTGACAATATCACTAAAAGATTCTAATTTTCCTCAAATTCTTGAGCTGGTTGGAGCTTAATTTCATGACACATGTTGTTTTTATCTATTTTGTTAGCAGTCTGCGATTTTATTTATGACACACCAATTCTGATCCTACGGTGACCTAAAGAACTCCGCGCTGTTCCCTAGGTGTTTCTTTCTACCAACATAACACACTGGTTAGACTGCTGGGTGGCAAGGAAGACAGTAATTACAGAAAACTTGGTCATGACCTCATGTTAGCCAATCTTAAATAAATTTCACATAGAAAACCAGAATAGTCTTTTGAAAAAAATTGTTTTTAGTGGATAAAACAATCCTAAGAAAATGTCCGGCCTGCTATCCTGTGGGTCACGCTCCACAACCCAGCAGCCCAGAGGGAGGAGCACGATGGTACAAAGTAGGAACCTGCATGGTGACGCAGGATCTGCTGCGACGTCTTTTCTGTTGATGGTCTCTTTAATCCTTTCTTTCCCCATCTACACAATCGGGATAGTAATGTCTGTGCTTCTGGCTCAGAGGTGTTGTGAACATCAAATGAGACACAAAAATGCATGAAAAATGAAGCACGCTTCACAAATGTGCCATGAAATTTATATTTAAAAATTATCAGTGGTATTTGTTAAATTGTTGTTTTAACATCTTGTAACAGACCCAAATTAAAAATGGCTCAAGAAGGATTAAATTTTGCATCTTTTTTACCTTCCCAGTTGTTGATTTCTTTTTTATTTTGTTTCCAACATCTGTAATGTGCTGTTCTTAATTGCAAGAACGAGTATGTATTTCTTTGTCTAAATACCCGGCAGTAGGGGGAATTTTTTTTTCCTTCTCATTGCAAGGCACATTACTTCCTCACACCATTCGTAGAACAAAATTAGGGTTATACCAGCTGCAAGGAGGGTGGGTTGTGTGTCTGTTCTGCCCATCTCCTGTCCAGCTAAAAATTTTACACACTTTTACAACAAGAAGTGAGAATTATAATTCCCACTATCTGCTATATGATTTGAGAAGACTAAAAATAGAGCTGAATTTAAAAGATGCATTGGAGAGTAGCACAGCCACACATGGAACCCCGGGCACTTTACTATTGAGCTACATCCTAAACCTTTCTATATTTTATGTTAGGTCATGGTCTTGCTGAGTTTTCCAGGCTGGCCTGGAATTTGTGATCTCTGACGTCAGCCTTCTGACTAGCTTGGATAATAGGTGTGTGTCTTTTGCCTAGCATATTTTATGTCTTACTTTTTCATTGCTGTGACTCAATACCCAACACCCACAAACTTAGGAAAGGAAGGATTTATTTTAGCTCACCGTCTCAAAGGTCACAGTCCATTCAGGGGTGGCCGGCAACAATCGAAGTACATGGCAGAGAGAGAGGTGGAGGCAGCTTCCTCAGACAAACAGGAAACCAAGCTGAGGCTAGTTGAGACTAATCCCCGTCCTCAAGGAAGGCAGGTGCAGCTTATGTATCCTTTTAGGTCTCTGCCCAATAACCAGTCCCTCCTGCATCCAGGTGTGGCCACTACACACCATTAATCCTAACTTAACTGTAATCCACTCCTCCAGACCAGACCGCAATCCACCAACCTCACATGGTTCCATAGACAATTCATAACGTTAAGATACATGAGACTTTTGGGGGACACTCCAGATCCTAACCACAACACTTTGTAAATGTCATGCAAGAGTGAATAAGAAACTTGTGTTAATAGAGCTAATGGGGAAGCTTCAGGAAATAGGCAAATAAGGACATATTTAGTATGTCAGATGGTAATAATTGAGGATAATGGAAATAAGAACAAAGCACAGTAATAAGTGAGGAAAGGTCTATAGATACATGGTGTAAAATTCGTCTGAGCAGCATGAAAAGCAGGGCCACGGCTCAGATTTGTGTAAGAAGGTCAGTGTGAACAGGGCAGAACCAGGGAGAGGGAGAGACGGGGGATAGAGGAGGGAAGCAGATTTAAAGAAGGTGACGGGCTGCCTCCTTGAGAGTACAGAAGTAGCGAACCAAAAGACAGACCAGGTTAGAGACCTAAATAAGCTACGCAATCTTGACACGTATACAACGGACTGGAGGGCTGTAGTTTGTAGCCATGACCATGCATTAGTACTACTGATGTACCGTTGGCTTATTAAAATTGCTATCCCTGGGTAGCTGGCTCAAGCAGCAGTTGTTTTTCAATCTTCTAGGTGGTTCCAGTGTACAACCAAGGATTTTCAAACAATTCTAGAAAATTATTGCATTTAACACAGTTGTTAAGAGCCATAAAATTATGAAACTAGATCTAAAATGGAGGACTGGGTTGTGGACATGATTTAGAATATGCTATATTTCTAAATGTAAGTAGTTAACTAAAGAAAGGGGATATTGTATCATTAGTGAACTGGCTGTGAGGCTTAATTGGCTTGGGAGCCACCTCAGGGATTTGTAACACACACTTCTGGGAGTGTGTGAATGTACCCCAGGAAGCAAGGCCAGCCTTAGACGTCACATCTGGCCCCTGGTCCCTTCCTGTATATCTCTATTCCCTTGAACTGCTTCCTGGATCTTATGAGCTAAGAAGCTTTTTCCCACTGTACCCTTTTGCCATGATGTTTCTGCCTTGGCACTAGCAGGCCATGGACTAAACACTCTGAAACTGTGACCTAGTAAGACATTTTTTTTCTTTAAGTTGGGTGTTGGGAAAGCAGACTAATACATTGAGTCATAGAAAAACCTAGAAATTTCTTATGAAATTTTCAAATATTTTCCCTGAAATTTTTGTTTGCTCTAATGTTTTCCAAGAACACTAACTTTACTTGTTAAAACATTAATGAAAATATTTGTATAACTTGTTTGGGTTTATGGGACAACTCTGCTTATAATCAAGCATTTTTATTTGATTTCTAGATTTCTAAATACTCCTTAGGTTAGGTAAAGATTTTTACATTCAATATATTTTCCATGTGGGATAGACAATTCATGTCAAATGAGACTAAGGTAGTGAGAAGTGGCTCGTGTTTTGCTTTGACTTGACCTTGATTGGCTTCATCCTTGCCGTCTTTGAGACAGTCACTCCATTGATTTACCCTTTCTTGTATCTCCAACCTCCAGCCTCTAGAATCACTAATATTCTAGTCAATCACTCTGAAAACCACTAGGAAGGCAAATAAGCAACTCTTTGCCCCCCTTAAGAAGATGTTGGAGGATACAGAAGTAGAATTATTAAGTAGTACATAAGAACAGTAATGTACAAAGAGTATTAAGGGTGGAACAGGAAATGTGGGATGGCATCTTGTATGAAATGTAAGCCTTAGTCTTCATGACTGACTAAAAATCTTGAAACGACAAGAAGGAAGGCAATTTCAGGTAGAAGACAGGGAGAATTACCTTTGGAACTGTTTTGTTTTAAATTTAGGCAAAAAGAAATTGCAAAAAGCATATGCACAGAGAAGTAATTTAGGACTTTCAGCAGTATTGGAATTGCATATAAATTTATAATTATGGGTCAAAAATGGGGTCAGAACTTATTGTTCAGAAGTTATGCTTTGCAATATGTTTTTAAATGTTTTCTAGAAAGCTTGCGACATATTTTAATAATATTGATAAACAATTAGTGCTTACCACGTACAAGCTAGGAGTAATTTATAGAGGTTTACTCAGTTATATTCATGAAGGACTACAATCCCCGCCCCCCCCCCCCGACACCCCCCCACAACACACACAACCACCTGATCAAGGTCATCTGTTCAGGGAGTATCCAGAATTAGCACCAAGGCACAATTTTACCACTAGATCTTAATGACTGCCTGTATTAAAGTTCCCATGAAGAATAATAGATTGTGATTGTAAAAGTATTAAAACATTGAGTTCTAATCCTCTTCTCTGTGATGCTGCTGCCATTCATCTCCTCCGACAGTGATAAATATAAGGATAAACCTGATGAGGAAGAAAGCCTTTTGGTGGAAAAATGGAAGAGAAATTACATTTGAGCTGATTTTAAAGTTACATTTGAGGGGTCGAGCAGGGAGTTGTCCCTCAGCACAATGCTCCTTAGATAACCTGTCGCAGAAAAACTTCAGAGAGGACATGTGAGGAAGAGCAAAGGGAGGTGGACATAAAACCTGTGGCCACGCTAAATAAGAAAAGGGTTTTGTGAGCGACAGCATATCAGATGCTTGTCAAAATATCGGCCCCGGAGAGAGCTTGCCAAGGAAGGATCTGACAGACTGTGCTCAGAGCCGTGTAGGAACTAGATTTTGACATGCATGAGGGTGCCGACAATTACGAGAGACTAAAACAAGGTATTTCATGTGAGGAAAGACCAAATGAAAACCCACCAACAAGTGTGCATTACATCTCTCCCACAGGAAATAATGCTATTAAGTGTTAGACATATCTACTAATTAAAATGAATTTGGAAGGGAGAAGAAAAATGAGTCTTGTTCCAAATGATTAGAACTAACTGTTAACCTAAATCCTATTTTATCAGTTTAACACGGTTTTCAATCTATTTTGAAAGGTTGCAGTTTAGTAAGGAAAAGAAACACATGGTAACAAATGTTCAGAGTCCCTCATGTGCAGTTCTGAAATCTAAAATTCCTGGCAGAGTGAAACCTTTTCTTAAATTTGGCACAAAAATACGTTTAGGTGCAAAACCTACCTGGAACCAACATGAGGTGATGTATGTTTCTGTCTATCGCAATCATCCTTAGTGTGAACATTCTTATGTTGTTTTGTGAAAAAGAAATCTTAAGAGTTTCATCCTGTGGAGCTAGCTGTTCTATATCCCACTGCAAAAGTTATATAATAAGCAATAAAAATATTATTTTCAAAGATCCCAAATTCTGAATTACCAAGTATATCTGGCCCCAAGTTTTTCAATGAAGGGTTGTAGCCTTGTATTGGGAAAATGACTTTCTATTTTTAATTTTCATATTCAATATTTTCTTATTCTACTCCTAGTTGCTTTGAGAAGATACATTAATTTTCAAGAGTGAAAACTTTTATGGAACAGCCAATATGCAATCTTTACACATCATTCATATTAACTGAACTGAGATAAAATATCGAGAATTTTTTTTTGTTTTTTTGAGACAGGGTCTCACTCTGTGGTCTAGGCTGGTCCTGAACTCACTTTGGAGCCCAGGCTGGCCTTGGACTCATGGCAATCCTCCTGTCTCAGCCTCCCATGTGCTGGAATTACAAGTGTGTGCCACCACGCCCAGTTTATGTGGTGCTGGGGAATCGAACTAGGGTACTTAGCGCTTGCTAGGCAAGCGCTTTAACCGCTGAGCCATTCCTCCAGCCCGAAGTATTGAGAATTTTGAATCATTGTTTCAAAGAAAAATTGACTTTTTCCAGTGCATAAAGCCTTTCTGTAGAAGAGCTGAACTGAAGCCGAGTAGTTCTTCTCTTAGTGGATTCTATGTCAAAAGATTATACACCTGTTAAAATAAAATTCCCGAACACATAGATTTGTTTCTACATGATAAAGCTTAAGTAAACCCCCCAAAGGAAAACCCAGAAGAAAGACAAAAAGAAACTTTTCAAAGGACGTTTGAGGAACAGGTACATACACTTTTGGATACAAAATCTAGCTTATGAAATTGTTAAAGTGCACATAAAAATGTGGTTACTTTTTTACAGATTTGTTAAGCTGTGACATCTTAGATGTTAAGTTTAGGTAGGTCTTGAAATTTTATTACATGTTAGTGCAGGTTAAGCACTCATAAACCTTGAGGTCTACAAAAATTATTGTATTTTCCAGTACCTGATTGTTGATCAAATACTACTGTAAAGAATGAACTCCCCTGTTACAAATGACTCATCCCAACACCGCTCAGGGGATTGATCAAACTTTTGCCTGGCTTCCACTTGCATCTGTTCATAAAGGTGACCCCAGTCTCCATGCTGACGGAGGTTTTGCTCAAGAAAACCCAACACTGCCAAACTGCAATTTGTCCATTTGCCCCAATATACCTTGACCACACCATTTTTAGTTCCTCTCCACTTGCCTGCTGTGTCCACAATTGTTGTTTCTCCCTTTTCCCTCGGTTCTTTTTTCCCCTCCATCCGTGTCATTTTCCCACACCCTTCTTTTGTTTCCTCTTTGTTCTATCTTTAAAAACCTCAGCTACCTTTGTGTCAGTTGGAGTTGAACTCAGCATTTATCGGAGTCTCTCTTCTCTTCTGTAGAAGTCTGCATAAAATCGGTCTTGCTGCATTTACCTAGTGCCTGGTAATGTTTTGCTCTGAGACTGGTTTCTAATCCAGAACAGAAGAGTAGAAGTTGTCAGGGTTGTAAAATGTAGGTAAAAGGTCGAACAAATTGAAAATCGATAATTCTTCTTCGATCTATCAGAGAACCAAGGTCATAGGGCAAACTTCTGACTCTCAAATTGGAGGGACAAATGGATTTTGAGAATCACAAATGAATTGGGGCAGAAACTTCCATATAAACCAGTACCAGGGTAGGGAAATAAAGTGGAAGAATTTCCGTAGGCTCCATATAAGCAAGGCTAAGAGTTAAAAACTTCCAGGGGACTGGGTATGGAGGTCCTAGGGAGTGAAAAGGAGACCAAACAATCTAAAAGGTCTACAGTTTGTTACATAAAAACTCAAGAAAAAAACCCTTTGCAACAGGGGCAAGGAGGAAGGGGATGGGGGGAAAAGAAGGTAAACATCTGGAAGCATGCCCAGTGCCCAGTGCATTCGTAGCAAGGTCTTCCTCAGGAGAAGAAACTATTGTCCTAAAGTAAAACATTGTGGGGTTTATCAATACCAGGGCCTTAGCAAACCAGAATAAAAGAAACACCTAACTCCAGCCTGCTCTAACTCTCATGTAGGGCAAGGTGGTAGTGAAATCAGATCCTTGGAGCCCACCTAAAGGGGCCTGGGTTAGAAAAACCGTGAATGAATGTGACTGTGAGTCCAGAGGCACAGGCTCACTAAAAGGCTCCGACCCACTCATTTGACCACATGGAACCTTACCCGTCCCTGCACCTTACATACAGTCTTGTCACGGATGGCCTATTTCCCACAGTACCTTTTATCCATTAATCAGGTCTGTCTTATACCAAATAATTATATGGAATACTAGAAGAAAAAAAAAAGGCAGTCATGTGGTTTGAAGAGACTGAAGAAGAATCAGAGCAAGACTTAAAATATGACAACGATCTTGAAATTATAACACTGAGAATTGAAAACAATTATCATATGCTAAGGACTGTAATGGAAGTGGTAGCAAACGTGTACAAATATATCAGATGGAACTTCTAAGAAAGGAAAAGAAATTTTAGAATTCAGCAACATGGTAACAAAAAGAATGCCTTTGATGGGTTACTGGTCAGCTAATCTTTGACAAAGGAGCAAGGGCAGTACAATCAGCACAATGAAGAAAAGACAGTGGCTTTAGCATATGGTTCTGGAACAACCGAACATCCTCACGTGCCATGTGTTGAGCAGCAAATCCTCCCGCCCTCCTGGGGGGAGGTGGGACAGCTCACAGGTGTGCATGATACAAGTGCTAGGTGGAAAGCCGCAAGTGCTGGGTGATCGGCCACATCTTGGTTCTCCACAGACGCAGCAATGGGTACATTCTTTCTGGCTCATGGTATGTGCCCTAAACTCATGGACATGTTCTCTAGAGTGTGGTGCATTCTCTCTGGTTCATGGTGTATGCCTTAAGCTCATTGGTTCTCGATAATGACACACGCCCTAGGTTCATGTGATGATGACTGGGGGTCTTTAAAAACATTGAGGCCAGAGGTTTAGAGTGAGGGGGAGGGATGTGAGCAAGAACTGCAGCTTCTCAGAAGAAGCCCTGAGAGAGAAAAATCAGCTGCTGCCCAGAAAGGTAAGTCTGGGGAGGCCATATATGGTTTCCATGAGTCGTCATCTATTTGAATCACCCATGGGCCTATAAGTGACCCCTTACTCATGCTCCTGTAGAGAGCTCCTCACCTACATCCTTTAATTGACTCCAAAAACTAATTAGTTCACCAAATTGGACTCAGGTGTACTCGTTGCCTTCGTCTTTCTGCTGTGCCCTTACTTGAGATTAATAGGTTCTGGTGTTCACGTCTCTCCAGAAGAAATTATTCATGCAACATATGCAAAAAATAGACATTATAGACCTTACACCCTTTATAAAATTAGTTCAAATAAATACTAACCATGCCTGACACTACTTAGCTTCCAAGATCAGACAAAATTAGGCATGTTTACGTGGTATAGTGTGGGATATATACACAATGGATTACTACTCTGTCATAAAAGGACACTTTTGAGTTATTTGTAGCAAAAAGGATGTTAAGCAAAGTAAGCCACACACAAGGTTAATATTGAATGGTTTCTCTTATGTAGAGGAATTCAAGATATACATAATTTAAATAGTAAAGAGATGATAGGAAATGACAGTAGACTTTGTGGAGATGGGAAGAGGATTCGGGATGAGGAGAAATGGTGAGCAGAGAGGAGAAGGAGAAGCAAAAGTGATTACAATGCAATATGTGTATGGGCTAACTCCCAAATTGAATGTAATTATTATGTGTCATACCCATAAACTAATAAAAATAACTATGGAAAGAGTTACCTCAAAATAGATCATAGATCTAACACAAAATTATGAAACTTTTTGAAGATAACAAAGGAGAAAAATCTAGATGAATTGGTAAGTTGGACTTCATTAACATTAAAGACTTTTCCTGTATGAAAAAATACTGTCAAGAGAATGAGAAGACACTGAGCAGGAAAAAATATTTACAAAATATATATTTTATAAAGGATTGTTATAGAAAATATACATAGAACTGAACTGAGCAATAAGAAAGCACCCAATTAAAAAATGGGCCATAGGCCTGACAGATATGTGGCCAGAGAAAATATGCACCTGGAAAATCCACATAGATGCTTCTTGTCTTAGGTCATCAGGGAAAAAACAAAACAATGAGATATACATAATTATTAGAAAGGCGTAAATCGAGAATTTTGTAGCCTTTTTATTTCTCCCTTTACTTAAAACAGGAAGATAAATCCCCTAGGTGGGTAAGACTATGGTAAAGTAATTTCTCTTGCACAATAAGATATGTTGATATGGAGAATGCTTTTGGGTTATTAAAAATGACATCTCCCTCCTCAACCTTGGAAGAAACACGAGAAATTCCCTCCTCTCCATTCCCACTTTCAGCTGGAGAGAATGTATCACAAGTTTTTAACTATGAGAACCTGTTACTTTCTTGAAAGTCAAACCCACAGAAGGCAGGGATCCCACGTGTTTCTCACTCTTTAAGGTAATCTGGTTCTGCCTCCAGCAACTTGTGAGAAATTACCTGTGGAGTGTTCCTAGAGTTCCTGGCTCCAGTGGCTTCTGCTCCAGGTAAGCTGATGCCGGCTGTTACACTTTGGATTTGACTGCTTCTACAGAGTTCAGGGTGGTGATGTTTCTGTGACCTCATTTCTTTAAATTGATTGAAGAAAGGTCATTGATTTTTACACGTGTGCTACTATTTTCTTGTTATAAGGACAAAAGCAATGGCTTCCAGGCTTTTCATTAATGAAGCTAGGGTTGGAGGACCTCTCTTATATTTTAAAGTAGTCATGCAAATAGTTTGGAACCATTTTGAGTTGTACAATGAGGGGAATTATTAAAAGAAAGTGAAGGGAAGTGATCTCAGGGAAATGTTACTCTCTGGTTTAGTTAAAAATCTACTTAAAAATAAAACGAAACACAGTCATATTCATTATTTTTGCACATTGTCTATGCTTCCTTGTGCTTCGACGGCAGAATCGAGCAGTTATAACATTTGGCTCACAAAGTAAAAACATATTTGCTACCTGGCCCAGTACAGAAAAGTTTTAGACATTATTTAAATAATAAAAACACATCAGACTGAGCGCACAACCTGCTCCAATCTTCTTTAAGCAACTATTTTTAAAACTTTGAAATGCCATCTTTGTTTTAACATTTACCAAAGATTCAGTTTCACATTTTTCTTGTATCTAATAAAGTTGCTATGTCTTTTCAAAAATTTCTTTTCTTTTTATACTTTCTGCTTGAAAATTGTCTCCTAGCCTAGTTATATATAATATTGGAATTCAATGTCATGTCTACATTTCCTTTTAAACTGACAATAAAGTGAATTTTGTATCATAACATTTCTCATAATAGCCAAGTGTTAGAAATAGCAGATAAAATATCAGAAGACATCTAGTAAACAGCTTTATGTAGCAGGATCTTGAAGTGTTCCCTTGGGTTTGAGAGGTGAATGGATAACCGAGATAGTAGAGCAATATTTCAGAAATTTTTATTTTTATTTTTTTCCTTCTAAAATAAGTACTAACTTTATAAGTTGAAATGACACTATACGATTATCTTGAAGGAGATACTTTATATTAAAGAATAGGAGCTTTCCCCCAGTTATACATTAATTTTATTGTTGTCATTTAATAAAATGTCTGGCAATTTAAAATTATGAACATTGATACAGCTGTAGTCTAGGGAGTAATTAAGTTTTAGTACAACAGCCTTTTCAAAAAATTAAATTTCCTATCAAGTAAGAATCAGTTGGAACAACCAAATGCTTAAGTGCTCTTGATTAATATTTAAGAATCTCCGTGACTATATTTGAATACATGTGTATTATGGAAACAGTATATGAATCACTTCTGCTTTGAAATAAAGACTTGCAAAAAAAAAAGGAATTTTTGTGTCACCAATTTTACCTCATAATACAAAAATAGCTTTTCTATCAAACAAAAACTTAGATTACTACTACAATCGTATCATAAAACTTAAATCCACTGGTGATTTTGCATATCCTCCATTCTGAATTTGATTTAATTATAATATTGTGCATTTTATGAAAATAATTTTGTAAGTATTTCCTAGTTCCTTTTTAATTGCTGGGACAGAATACCCAACATCCACAACTTTAGGGAGAGAAGATTTATTATTTTAGTTCACAATTTTAGAAGGTCACAGTCCATTTATGGGTGGGTGGCTTGAAATGGTAGAACCACATTGTAAGGCAGAGCCAGAGAAAGAGCTCCTCACAGCATGGTGAAATAGAGTCAAATCTGGAGGAAGGATGGAGTCAGTGCACATTCCTCTAGGTCAGGCTCCAAGCATCCACCCCTTCCAGCCAGGCCCCAACAGTACACTGTATCTGTAAGTACATGAAGTTTTTGGGGGACACTCCAGCCCCAGACCACAGCAAAGTACATGTCAGATGTTTGTTCAACTATTTTAGTGAAGGAATTCAGGATACCATACAAATGAATAAAGCACGATTTCTGTCATTTAATGAGCTTATAGTCTTAGCAAAGGTACAACATATACATACATACATATGTTTATTATATGTATGTATGTATCTATAAATCATCGTTCCCTCATTTAATAAATTTTGAGAACACAATATAATTTTACTTTTACAGTGTGCAAAAGTGGAGCGAAAAAGGCCTTGGGAGAAGTAATAAAGTATTGTGGTTTGGATCTCGAATGTCCCCCTAAAGTCTCACATATTTGAATCTTATGGAATGTATATGGAACCAAATGCTCTGTTGTGCCTGGTCTGGAGGAATAAATTGCAGGCATGTAGATTGTATAACAGGCATGTGGTAGGGGCTTATTATACCTTCCATATGTGGAAGAGACAGAAGAATGAAGCTAGACCAGGGGCATATTGCTGGGACAGGCCTGGAGGGATCTATGAGCTGCTTCCTGCCTTCCTTATGTGACTAGACTCGACTTGGCTTGACTTGGCTTGTCTTGGCTTCCTGCTAGTAATGTCGTGAGGAGCTGCCTCCACCTCTGCCTCTGCCATGTACTTCCACTGTTGCCAGCTGCCCGAGTGGACTGTGACCTTTGGAAACTGTGAACTAAAATGAACTTTCCTGCTCTAATATGTAGATGTTGGGTCTTGGGTAACAGCAATGAAAAAGTAACTAAGACATACAAGGAGAGATTAGACTTAGAAATAAGTTTTGGCAGATGGTGTAGGAGTTGGGGCTAGCAAAACCTCATGTAAGAATAAGCCAATGAAACGAACACACAATCCAACACACAAGCATTGGAAGCGCCTTTCAGAAGTGAGAGGAGAATGTTTAACTGAGAAAGTTGTACATAGAATTTTTTAAAAAAACATCAATTACAGTAGAATGATCAATAAAATGGACAAATGCCTTCATCATTGCCAGCCATTCCATTCCTAGCAGTATACCCTCTCTGCAAATGGGTAACATATAGATTCATAAAAAGACTGACAAGAATATTCCTTTAGCTTTATTCGTAGCAGCTGAAGTCTGGACATTACCTAGAAATTTAAGAGGAGAATAGACAAGCAATATATTTCTATGAAATAAAAATAAGTAAGCCACTGATACGTGCAATGTAATCGCGTGATGTGTTTTTAAATGATTGTCATGAACATGGAGGTAAGTAAGTGAGACACCAAGGGCTGCACACTGCGCAGATTCAACCGTGGGATCTGACAGACAGAGCTCGCTGGTGGTGATAGAAATCAGAACAATATTTTCTCAAAAGTAGAGTAGTAAGTTTTCTGGAAAGGGAGCATGAGGGAACTTTCTGGGGGATAGAAATGTTCTCTATCTTTATTTTGATGCTAATTGCGTAGATATATATTTGTCAAAGTCACAGAGCATTTAAGCATTTTTTTTATTACATGTAAATTGAATTTCATTAACACATTCAGTACTGAAAGCTGTGAATGGTGGCTTTCTGTCACCCATTGGCTAGATGTCAGCCTGGAAGTTTTAATATAATAAACATTGTAACAAGGAGCATGTAAAGTCACTGTTTGTTCCTACTGGTTCTCATCTTACGTGAAGTAAAGTAGGAGACAAGAGGATCAGCAGATAGGATCAGGAGGCCAGGGTGTAAGAAGAGAGAAAACTTAGGAAGAGCTGGATGTCAAAGGGATTATGACAAGCTGGTAAGATCAACTCTATTTCCTGTGCAACTTCAGTGGCATTTGTGTCTGTTTAAATAAACTATGTGGCCTGACATGTGTAGTTGATTAGATCAGGGAAAAGTGATTTCCTCTATGCAAAGACTAACGTTGATGAAAAAAATCAGTAGATAAATCAATCATGGACCATTTGACAACAGTTCCTCGTGTCTTTTCTTAACGTTCTCCCTAGAAATAAATCAAGTTTCATTGCAGCCAGTGCCTCTTCTTCATTGATCATGATGTGGAACTCTGTCTTACTTCTATTTATTGTGTTTCATTTAGTCTCTCATTTTTCATTTGCTTTTCAAAAGGAGAGTGAAGCAGAAACACCTTTACTCTTTCATTTTTAATGAGAAACCTCCAGAAGTACTTTTTATATTACCATTTTCTCAGTACAGGGTACAGAGGCATGTTGGTGATTTTTTAAAAATGTAATTCCTGTTTAGTGCTGCCTGTGGAGGATTTTTCAGATGAGCTTTGTGAAAAATGCTTGGGAGACTCTTGGACTACGCGCTTTGCGGCTGGCTAGAGACGTATGCTTGGAGTAGTCTGTCTCGGCTGCCGTAACAAAATACCACACTGGGTGCATAATCAGCAAACATATTTCTCACAGTGGTAGAGACCAGAAGTTTGAGGTTAGGGTGCTGTGCTGGGTTCTCTTCCTGACTGAAAAGGGGACTTTTTTGAGGTAAGATCTAGCTAAGCTGCTAAGTTGCCCACACTGGGTTTGAACTTGCCATCCTCCTACCTCAGCCTCTTGGACTGCTGATGTGTCCATATTTGGTGAAGAGAGGGGGTGAATTAGCATAAAAAGAATAATATGTCTGTTTTCTACACGCATAACACTAGTTCCACCTTAAGGCCCTATTCTCATGATCTCATTCAAACCTACTCACCTCTCTAAGGCTAAGACATTTCTAAGTGTCCTCACACTGAGAGCTGGAGTTTCAGCATATGAATTCTATGGAGACATAAGCATCCAGTCCCTAACAGCTGTCTCCAGGAAGTCCTGTTGGTTTCAACTCCTTCAGTTGTAAAGTGGACGTATCCAGTAAGTTACCTGAAAGGCTGCTTTGAAAACTAGTAATGATTTATGTGAAGTGGCTACCACATTGCCTAAATAGAGTAGGAACATAACCAATATCAAATATAATTACTAACTGGTAAATTGGTAGACGTCTTTTTACAATAATATAGCTTAAAATTATGCCTGCATTCTGTATTGCTTTAATTTGGTTTAACTTTGATAATTACTAAAATTTCATTTTACCTACTGAAGAGATTGTCATTTTTTCTTTCCTTTTTCTTTCTTTTTTTTTTTTTGGATGGTGGTTGTGGTAGGAGCAAGGGCATTATATATTCTAAAGCAGAAGTTAGTAAACTTCTTTTGTAAAGGACTAGATAGTAAATATTTAAGCCTTTGAAGATCACTTAGTCTGTTTTGCATTTAACTATCTGTCACTGCAGTACAGAAGCACTCAGTTATATTTTATATATAGGCATGACTATATTCCAATAAAACTTTATTTATAAGAACACATAACAGGCTAGATTTGACTAATGGCTTATATGATGTTGATCCCTTTTCTAGATATTGGCAGTTTCAATGTTATGTGACGCTTGTTGCTGGCTATTTACTGTGTCACAGTGATTATGTCTAATAACTTTATTTTATAGATGAGTTTTTAAAATATTTTTATTATTTTGAAAAATTTACCAACTTTCCTTTACAGATAACTCACCCAAATTCCTCAAAATAATAATACACAGAAGAAATTCTCAATCATGATAAAGATCAGTCCCTCTAATCCCAACCTCATAATAGTTTATGAACCATGATTGCAGAAAAAAATCGTTTTTTAATGTAATAGCGTCTAAATTTAAATGTAAAATAGACTTTTAGGATGTTTTTCTCTTTAAGAACCATTTTAAGGGAGCCTACTTTTTTTTTAAGAGGATGCTGGGTTTTGATTGTACTTGGGTTACTATGAGTTCTTATGTAAAGATGAGTGCCAGATGAGGTGAGAGGAGGCCAGGCAAAGGGCACCCTGACAAGTCATGTCTGGCATCTCTCATTTCTTGAAGTTGATAAATTATAGCACAGATCAACCGGGTACATACTCAACATGTTGCTTGGCAGGCAAGGCAATCAACAGGAGATAGGCGTGTTTAAGTGTTGAGGAGAAATGTGACCCAAATACACCTAAATGTCTCTCTTCGGTGATTTCTCTCTCCCAGTTCAGCTTATTTCTCAATGATGAGTCTTAAGTTGCTTATAAAGAAATGTCCTTTTATCTTTTCCTTTATCACTTGATAACAGAAATAAACAAGGAGGTCTGTATCTGGGGTTGGGTTCGTAGATTGTCGCTTTCAGCTGGTAGATTGTTACCGATGGCATTTTATGGTCATAGCGATCTATTCTGCCACCAGCTACTCTCTTTTCCTTTGCCTGCATTATCCAAGATTGTTATAGCAGACTGGATGCCAGCAATAGAAGCCCTTCATTTCTCAGGTTTGTTTAGATAAAGTGTTGCTTCTAGCCTCTAATATACATTTTGCCCTTCAAACACTTTTTCTGTGTTAACATAATAACTGCTAAAGTGCTACGTACCCAATAGATTCTGAATAAATACTTATCAACTCCCTAGCCTTATAATCTATAGTGCTAGACTACTGCTACTTACATTAAGCCTAGTCTCAATACATAAACTTTCATTGTTACACTTTAATATGTGTCAGTCACAAATCAAAACTATTTGCCATTTTCTTTTGCTCAAAGACATCTGTGATAACAATCATAAGAATTGACAGTAACCATTAAGGTGATAGTCACATGGATAACTTTTGTGTACATTAAGCCTTCAAGATGAATGTTTTTATCAATATGTTCATTAAGTACCAATGAAGAGAGTGTTTTTATTTCTGATAGGCAAGAAAATGGGAGAATTGAAAGTGCCTTTTTATTCTTAAGTTAGTACTTAGTGGGGCAAGGGAGAGCAAATATAGGTACTTGTCTTCTATACCAGGCAAATTCTTTCAACATGTACATGTGTATTTTTTATATACTAGGACTGTAATGGTTATTGGACATTTAATTGTAAATGAAATTGAGAACCAATCTCCAGGCCCTCATAAAGTCCACAGTCTCATATGTGAAGCAGGAGATACTGGGGCCTTAGTATCTCAGTAACTCAGTACCTCGGTACGTCAGTACCTCAAAGGCAGTTGACCTAACATAAACATGAAGGAACAAAGATGAAGAAAATGACACTTGAACTAGCACATAGATTTGTGATTTCATCGAAAAGTCTGATGGCATGTTAGAAACACTCAGCAAAAGCCTAAATCAAGAGGATTCAAGCTTGTATAAATAAGCAGTGAGGTTTTCCTTTAACCAGTCATTTTGCTAAGTGTTTGTTTCAGTTAGCCCTTTCATAACAATGTCCTGTAGTGAGTCTGCTTGTTTATAGATGAGAAAACAGGCAGAGATAACAACCAGGAAGGGAACCAAATCTGTCTGTTCTGGCTGTGGTCATGAACTGTGCGTAGACAGAGGAAGCATCTAAAGACAGTCTCTGAACCAGATAGTAGAATTTAGGATTTTTCAAAGGGCACATATGATACTGAACAAAGTCAGGGTATCAAGACCAGGTAAAAAGAATCAGCATAAATTGTTAAGGGTGTTGTGACCAAAAAATCCTCCAAGAGAAACCTTCATCAGAATAAACTGAAGCTTACAGAAAAGGGTAGATATTAAATGCTACTAAAATACCATTTCTCTAAAACAGAGGCTCCATGAAGGCAGGCATTTTGTTCATTTTAAATCAGTGCTGTATTCGCCTAGCATAGTGCTTCAGGGGTAGACAGCTGGCCCTACAAACTTTGTCTCAACACAGCCATCAGTTTCAATGATCGTCTCATGATAGCCACATGGACAAGGTAGAGAAATGTGATGAGACAACTACAACCAAAAAGATTTATTTGGTTAATGCCTTGATACGAGAATGGATGGAGACATTTTTTTCCTGCACTGATCAACTTTTTCACAAATGTTGTCCCTGAAGAAAAAAAAAATTCTTGAGCAGCTTCTTTCTTAGGGTGTAAAACACAGCTTAAAATGAGAGGTGAAGGGCATTGGTAGGTCAAGAAAGTCTCTATACTCTCGAGGTGGTTAAAAAGAATTATTTGTTGAAAGGGATAAGTATATAGAAGGCATGCTACAAAGTTTGTAGGTGACACACTTCCGAGTGATGAAGCAACATATTATGTTGGAGGAACAAGAAATCAAAAAGACTACAATGGCCTAGTAGGTTGGTCTGAAACCAAAAGATCTATTTTAAAAATATAAAATAGAGAAAATCTGTTCTTATTTTTTAGCTTCTTTTTTTTTGCTTGACAAAATCTGTTTTGATAGTATGGTATGTGAAATATCTATAGAATTTTGTTGACTATAAACTCATTAAGAACCTATTATGGGAAGCAAGTGTGCAAAGTAATATAATTTTTTAATTAATAAAAAAGCAAAATGGGCAGATTGGTATAGATAAGATTTAGTATCCTAAATGCCTGAAATAAATCATACCAATGATAGCATGTCCATGCCAAGATACTGTGCTTCAGGATATTAGTGGCATTTACAAACTAGACGGGATGTGAAACTACCCTGAAACCAAGTCTATGGTGACTGTGGTGTAGGCCTCTATCATAGCTTTCCTTATCTCCCTGTCTACAGTATAGCCTTTTTAGACCTGTTTTTTTTTTTAAAGAAAGAATTCTCACATGCTCCCTGCCTCCTCTGCATCCCCAGCAGACAACTACATTTGTTACAACTGATGAACTCATGTGGACACATCATTATCATCTAAAACCATAACTTACCTTAGGGTTCACTCTTGGTACTGTACTTTCAGTAGGTTCTGAGAAATATTTAATGATGTGTACATATCATTTTGTACCATACAGAGTAGTTACTGCCCTAAAAGTTTCTGTATTCAGCCCATGCATCCTTCCTGGCTTCCACCTCTTGGCAAACACTGATCTTCTTTTCCCTCTAGTTTTGCCTTTTCCAGAACTGGTCCATTTTCCACACTCCATGTCCTGTGTCTCTTTCCAAGACTGTAACCTTCCCATCCACTCCTCTGGCTTTCTGTATCTCTGGATCAGGGTTAAGTATCGGGCTAATTTGGCAACGAATGAGATGTTCAGGTTCTTGCCCTTCATGAGACCGTTACTGGTATATGTCTCTGTGTGTGTGAGGGCATTCACAGTCAATAAAAAAATAATACAATGAGGTTGTGTGCAGCATATATTGCAAAAATGATAAAACAATAGTAGGATTGGCAGCCAATGGGGCAAGGATAGCTTCTCTTCTGGAAGGGAGAGATTTGGGTTGAGAGATGAACTGTGAAGATTTACCAGTGAGAAGAAGGCGTGGGAACAAGTCATGCAGGCAGAAGGGTCAGTAAAAGATTCTTACAAGGCAGTGATCTGAGTACACTTGAAGAAAAGATTGAGGCCAGGACTCTGGAGAGTGGTCAATAGAAATGGAAGTAGACTACACATTTTAGTAGCTCCCATGGAAAATAAAGAAAACAGGCATGATTATTTGAGAGTGCTTTCAATTCTGAAGATACTGAGAATTATTCCTTTCTAATGGGTGAAAACAAAAGGGAGATTATACAGGCTAAATAACTTCTGTTATACTCAAAATAGAATTAGGATCTGAACTTAGTTCTGTTTGAGTTTTGTCTCAGTCATGCCAGTTTTCTTACTTTTATATAATTTCTTTGGTTACAAAAATTCACCATGTTTCTGTTTGTTGATGAGCTTACTTTGAGTACCGTTTATTTTATTATTATTTTTTTACCTTGACATATGCAGCTCAGGCTGGCCTTGAACCAGCAGATCCTCCTGCCTCATCCTCCCAAGTACTGGGAGTACAGCCATGCTCCACTTGTTAACTTCTGCTCATTTATTTGTATAGGAGCTATTTCTTTTTATATTTGTAATATCATTCTGCATCAGAAAAGAAACTCGCAGGAATTATCGCCATGTTGCTCTTACATTTCCTACTGTGCTTCAGCCGCGTTTAAATATAAACCCATCAGAACTGCCCTTCAGTGATAAAGGGAGTTCACGTGCCTCTCAACAGAGCCTCCTTACAGAACAGGAACGGTTTAGAGCCCATGAGCTAAAGGCTCCTTATAAGCAATCCTGGAGAGTTTCTGTTCTAGTTATGTTATTGTTGATGTCAGAGAATTATATCACAAAATCAGAATTTTTGCATTTTAGAGAGATTTAGGTTAAATGACTCCCTTTGCGTTTTAAAACAAAACAATCAGGTGGGAGATGTGCTAAGATGGGTTTGTTCAGTTGGATTTTTTTATGGTCGCTCATATCTGTATCAGATACAGATACGGGTCTGAATGTAAAACACTAGAGAGGAGTGTAATGTCTTGAAAATCCTCAGCGCTACAATTGTACCTTGGCTACTGAAGAATTACAAAAAAAGCAAGGCTGGTCTCTCAGCTTGAAGTCTCCCGTTTCCGTTTTTCTAAAGAAAATTCTCTCTTTTATCTCTCTCATTTGATTTTGTTAATGTTCAGTGAAGTCCATAACATAACAATAATGATAGACTACTTCGTATACAATAAATGGAACATGTAATTTACTGTTATATGAAATCGCCTATGTTTCCATTTTGTTAAAGAATCCAGCCTTCTTTGTTTTGGGCCAGAGTAATTTAGAGTTGTTCTGTGTTATTTTTAATTATGTATGGTCAGTTTCTGCCTGAGCCCAGACAGCCTGGCTTTGTGCAGGCATGTCCAGGTGCACTGTGGAAAGGGCGGACCGAGATTTTGGCAGAGACGATTAGCTGTGTGGGGATAAAACCAAACTGGTGCATTGGAAGTTTGGTGGCTGCCTTGGGGACAACGCAGGAACATATAGTTAAAGAAACCACAAAAAAGGCTCTGTTAAAAAGGAGTAGTGAAAATATAAAAGCGGTAAAGATAATCGAGGGCCACAAGGCCAAAGGGTAAAGAGAAAACAGTGCGGGCAGTGTGGAAGTACAGACAGGACGAAAGATAAAATATGGAAGTCGAGTGCAGGAAGCCAATGTAAAGGGTGAAATGGCCGTGGAAGCAGGTTAGAAATCACACAGGCAGCCTGAGAGCAAAGCCAAGGCGGTGGGGAGGGAAGCAGCAGACAGACTGAAGCCGCGGCCACAGGCAGGCAGGACCAGAGGCGTAGATCAAAGGGTCCATGATGGACCGGCGGAGCAGGGAGGGAAAAATAGAAGAGGAGCTCCGCGCGCGACCGATTTCTGATTTCTTGTCTCTGGACTTGTTTTGTTCTTGGTAACACACCTAGCGATGAAAGCAAAACCTTTCCACACTTCCATTTGAAAATGTGATTTCGGAGAGCCAGCCTCCAAAGACAAATGGAAGATCGGCTGTTTCGAAATAGGTCACCACATGTGTGGTCACTCGGAGAGCGATTATCACCTATCTTATATTTTTTGAGGTTTTCCCCTCCCCTTTGCCTTGAGCTAGGCCTTTTGCATTCTGTCAGATGGTGAATTATCCGGCTGCAAAGTGCGGCAGGGAACAGGCTGTCCTTTGATTCCAGTGCTGTAGCTTTTGTTACTTAAAGTACCAAAGCCTTATTAGCTAGTCAGATTGATCGATTGAATGTGCCAAGCGTTGGGGGCGGAGCAAGAGGAGAAGTTGTTTGTGCTCTGGAACTGATTGCTCTCAGATAGTTAATTTCTTTTCCCAAGTGTTTTTTCCTTGGTTTTTTTTTTTTTTTTTTTGCTATTGTTTTCTTTTCTTTTTTTCCTCCACGGCAATAACCACAATACACACAATCTGTTGGGGTACCTCATTTCACTGTGTCGCAGATTTTAAGTGCTCCTGCAGTCTTGTATATAAATCACTTGTACTTTTGTATGACATTTACTGTGCTCAAATTCAGCATAAGTTGATGCATGACAAGACAACTGACAAGCCGACATTAGCGTGGCAAATGACTGCAATGGAGGCTGGCAGGCTCCACTCTGCCTTTCTTACATCCGTCACTCAGCTGTTCTGACGGAGAAGACCCACATACAGCGACAGTAATCACCCTTGTTCGTATCCTGGAATTGAGGCAGGGAGCCTCTGACGCTTCTTCCTGAGTGGGCCCAATGCCAATCTGATGAACGTAACCTGGCATCTTATTTGATAAGGGGAAAATGATTGTGTGGAACAGATGGGGTTTTATTTCAGCAGGAATGGGGTTCATGCTGTTTTGTGTAGCTTAGGATCCACATGTGTGTCACGTCCATGTGTGCTCTTCCTGTTTTTCCTACCTTTCCTTGCAAGTGGCATGATTCACAGAGCTGTGCCTGCTCCCCACCTGGATGCAAATTCTCCACGGCCGCAGTCAAGGGTTAAAGGGCAGCTGCCAGGAAGGCCAAAATGGGAGGATACTGAAGAGATTTATTTTCTTCCAAAGATTGCAACCTTGGAGGTTTATAGACTTTCCAACATTCTTTTAGTTTCCTGCTAAAGCAGAATAAAAAATGTTACTTCCACGCTTAGCCCTGCAGTTCCTTGAAGGAGAAATCTGTAATGTTTAAGAATAACACCAAATGGGCTGCTTCAGGGGTGGGAAGTAAACTCTCAGGGTTATGATCTAGAGAATGCGTAACAGTGAGAAGGTGAACCGCCGGGTCAGGGCTCAGAGTCCTGTGAGGGAGTGGCTGAACAACCTCAGAGGTGGGAAGAAGCCCCAGCAGATTGGAGGGAAAAGCAGAACAACCCCTTGCAGCTGAGGAAGGAAGCTTGAGAGAGAACTAGGTGGGAAAGTGGGCCTCATACATCAACAGCCGCCCCGATAACCGTGGGGATTGGCTCCAGGACGTCCTATCTCCCTCGCAGGTACCAAACTGTAAGGGTGCTCATATAAAATGCCTTATTTGCATATAATCTATGCATATCATTCAGTATATATTAAATTATCCCTTAATTAATTCTAATACCTAATACAAAAAATACTATGTAAATAAGTTTTTCTTGTCTATATTGTTTAGGCATGATGACAAAAAAGTCTGTACATGTTTAGCAGAGAAACAATTTTCTTTCAAGTATTTTTGATCTGCAGTTGGTTGAATCCCAGGGTGTGGAACCTGGGGACACAGAGGGCCAACTACACTGGATTTTAAGTGACTGGGAGTAGTGCAAGTAAGCCCTTACCATTGCTTGAAAAATTTAAGTCAAAAATATGTTCTGGTGGCACTTTGGGGGACACAGAGGTGGAAGGCGACGATAAGCACAGGAGTGTTTTGTAGAAAAAGGATGTCGTGGATTATGTGGCAATAAGTTCCCAAAACTGAATGAGCTGAGGGAGTGCAGAAAGTTGGAGCCAGATGTCACTAGAAGGAAAAAAAGAAGCGTTTCCCCAGGGAGACTGCAACTCCACTGCTTCCTGCTGTGAGAGAAAAGGGAATTCCAGCTCATTCACCTCAGAAGATGTCTTGGCTTTCTGTTCCCTGCCTTGCCTCTGTTGTCTCTTATTTTGACTCACTGGGTAATGTAAGTGATATTCAACCTTTGGGATAGTTCGGAGGTACATGAAGCTATAGAGTCATTAGCACTCGTTTGGAATTTATGAGGTCTGTGGATCTAATATCCAGATGACATTTGGACAGGTCTGGGTGTGGTTGGTAAATGGGAATGGGTGAAATCTCTTTTTGTGGAAAAAAATTCATAGCCTCCTCGATGAGTTGTTTGACTTACTAGAGAAAACCAGGCAAGACTCATTCACGGATGAATCTTCTGGGGTAGGATCTGAAGGGTACTGCAGAATGCAGTTGTACAAACTCCTCTCTCTAGTTGTCTGATCTCTGGGAAGAGAGAGGGACCTGTGAGGAGCACATTATATATTCTAAAATTTATGGGGGAACAACAGTGCCCACTATTTAGGTAGTCCTGAACAGATGTACAGCATTCAAAGTCAGACAAAAAGATAGTCTTACTGCTTTCTACCAAGAACTCCTCATAAATTCAGCCCTTTGAGGATTCCAGGGCATCAGGACAGCAGCCTTAATGGCGATGGCTCTGTCAGAAAAAGGAAACAGTCATCAAAATCACACTGGCAAGAACCAATCTAGTGCCATGACCCAGAAACTTTATGTGTAACTCATTTAGTCTTCATGTAAAGACATTCAGTGATAAATACTTTTATTATCCCCATTTCCCAATCAAAAGAGGATTTGCACAACGAGGAAGGCATGCAACATTTCCATCTCAGCCCATCTAGTCCAGGGTCTGAGCTCTTAGTTAATACATTAATTCTTCCTTCTAGGTCCCATGCTTTCTAGGAACATTAGTGTGGCCGTGATTGAGCAAGGTCTTGTGTTTTGGGATCAAGGGCCAGTGGGGAGGCCTAGAAAGTGGGACTCATTTATTCATGCTGCGTGACAACCAGGGCAAAGAGAACACGCAACACTGTCTGGATACCCACAGAGAACCTGTGCAGAAGGATCTGTGCTTCATTGTGTGTGAGACAGAAGCCATAGTGACTATCATTTAGCAAACACTGAGAGTGCCTGGTATTATTCCATTATTCCGAGTCTGTAAAGCTTCAATTATGACTTGCACCAAGTTCCTGCCCAAAAATAGCTTCAGGGTAAAGATAGATGTGAAATTTACACAAAGATTGTATACAGCCCAGATATGGGCCTCTTAAATATTTTATATGAATGCTGTGGTCAATTGAGAGTGAAAGGCACTGCAATTATCAGGGAGTTGGTGGGGGGTGGTGTGGAATTGGCTGGTATAGAAACAATTAAAAAGTACATTTCCACCAGGGGATTGAATCAACAGTCTCATGCCATTCAGTTGGTATGTGTGTAATGGATTAGCATTTTCCTGGAAACTCTACATAACTCCTAGACTCATTCTTTTGCAACTCCTTTGTGACTAGGAGGTCAAAGTGCTTTTTTCCTCCCTTGGTATGAAATTCAAACCCACAGAAAGTAGACCTCTAATCCAGCTAATCTTTAAACCACCTCCTTCTGAGAATTGACGAGGCAACATTTGGCTCTCATTCCTTTTCTTGCATCCTTCCTTCTGTCCTTCCTCCTCTTTTACCCCCTGATCAACCTGAGCAGGGAGGAGAGATGCTTACGGCTCTCATACCTGTCTCCACTACATGCCTGCATGCAACTCAGTCTCCTTCCTAGTTGGTTGTTGTGCTTAAAAAAAAAAAAAGTAGACTTCTTACCATCTATTTTTTGGTGGCCTTATTAAAGGAATTTGGCATGTGGATAAAATATTCAACTCTGGATTTGAAGAGTTTGCTACCCTAGGAGACTTGTAGTCTGTGAGTCCCTCCTTTTCTAGGACCTGAACACCATCTCTTGTTCATGTTCTACCTATGTCTACTGCCATATCTAAGCTGAACATGCTCTCGCAGCTCTTGTTGGTAATTTCCCCATTTGTTAAGCCCTGTGTAAGCTGAGGTGATTTTCATGGTCGCTTCACCCCTTGGGTTCCTCCTACCTGTGACATCTCTGATTTCCCTTTCTCTTGCTTTGGGTCTCAGAATACCCAGCTTTATTTTCCCAACAGCAGTACCTTCTTGCCTGTCTACTTGTCTCCCCCGTCTCCCTGTAATGTTTCTGTTATCTTGCTCTTAATCTTAAAACAGTTCTTGAAGGAAGTACTCTATTTTAATCAATAAGCACTTTGAGTCCTGGATCCTTGTTTTACACTACTCATCTCGTGTTTTGTCAGAACTCATGCTGGAACTTTTAATTTAACTAAAAATAATTCTATTCTCCAAAATTTTTGTGTTCTTGACCTCTTTGCATCCTAAAACAACATTCTGAGTTTCTATTTCTTTATGAGATAGTTGCGATAGAAGTGTTTGACCCTAGGGAACACATCTTGCCTCAAAAAGTTCACTAAATATTAAGGTGATAAATATAAGTTATAGAGTGATAGTTATTGACTTAAAATACTCATGATATGCTATTGAATTAAAAACCCCCGCTTTTTACAAAGATGTATGCATGACAATATCTTTTTAAATCTTTTTTCTTTTCTTTCTTTTTGTGGTACTGGGGA
The DNA here is from genome assembly GCA_004027205.1 of Ctenodactylus gundi. NCBI lineage: Eukaryota > Metazoa > Chordata > Mammalia > Rodentia > Ctenodactylidae > Ctenodactylus > Ctenodactylus gundi. The sequence continues at coordinate 1,026,576 of PVKB01000080.1, forward strand.
CTGAACACAGGGCTTTCCCTCTGAGCTCCATCCCCAAACTCTTTTTTATTCTTTCTTTGACAATGGTCTCTAAATTGTTCACTTGCCCTGGCTGGGCTCGAATTTGCAATCCTCCTGCCTCCAGGATTACAGGTCTGGGTGGACGTGGTTTCCCAGCACTTTCTAAAATTATTTATTCTGAGACAGGGTCTCTCTCAATCACAACTTTGCCCAGGCTGTGCTTCAACCTGGTGATTCTTCTCTCTCAGCCTCCAGAATACTGGGATTATAGGTATCAGCAACGACTTGCCGCTCTAAATTTTGTTGGAAAGTTTATACATGTACAAAATAATTTATAAACATATAATACCAAAATTACAAAAACACACCTATAGAAAAATGAATGAATAAGAGAAAATAAAGGCCTGCCACCACTGGGTCTGGCTCAATTTAAAAAAGTAAACAAATACCACAAAGTTGGATACTAACAGTCTCAGTTTCCATAAATTTATGTAATGCACTTCAGGGTTCTCAGAGCTCGAGTGCTTCTGGACAGATTTAAGATGAGCCTACCTATACTGTTTTTATTTTCATTTGAAAACCTTCAGGTCATTTAGAAAAGTTTTAATTTAGAAATTATAAACATTAAAAAGAAAATTAGAAACAATAATTCAATTTAACCATTATTTTGAGAAATAAAATGGTTTATATTTGTCTGAATTTTGAATTTGTTTTCTTTATAAATGAAAATACATATTTGAGCATATTATATTAGCTGATCACCTTAATAAACTAGCCCTACAGTATCTTTTATCCTGATTTCTAATCCTAGCACATTAAGAGCTAAGGAACCTGTCTGTCTGTCTGTCTCTCTCTTTCTCTCTCTCTCTCTCTCTCTCTCTCTCTCTCTCTCTCTCTCTCACACACACACACACACACACACACACGCACAGTAGTTTAAGGAGATTGTGCTAATTTAATTATGTCTCATCTTTTTGTATCAAGAAAAAAATGAGTCTAGAGAAAATTATTCTTCTGCCCTTAGAGGTTTACTAAATACTAATTTAAAGGTCAGTTTGTGACATCTTAAGAAAATTAAATCTTCTGGTTGTAAAACTTTCCACTTCTACTTTGTTGTGTGTGTTTTTGAACAAAAGCAGCCAACTCATCTCTTTAATCTTTTTATATATATTAGGTTGTAATTGTCTAAGCCAACTTTGGTGAATGGCTTTCATTCCATGTGCCAAACCTTCACTGGTTGTGGTTGCTGCAAATGTTATACTAAGGAAGAGTCTGTGTCCTTATTCCTGGACTGTGAGAGGCAGCATGGAGCTATGGGAACAATGCCCACCATGGCCAAGGAGTGACGCAGGAGCCACCATGCCACTCAGGTGCCAGCCCTGGGTGAGACCTGATCCAAAGCTTGCATGTTTTCGGGTTTGTGCTCATCCCATGAGTAGACTCTTTTTATTTGGCCAGTTTTGCATTTTAGAAACTAGTAGTGGTTGTGTTGTGTAGGCTGAAGAGCACCATCCTATTTTCTTGTTGAATTGAAACAGCAATAGTGAGCATTTTAACGATGAAGCTTCTGACCTTGACATAGACTTTTTAGGCAGGAGTGAACCTAACAATGCCTCGCCTCCCTGAGATGCCATCTTAATTCATGGGAACATGATAGAGTACATAGCCAAGGGGAGTTAAGCTGGCAATCAGATGATTTTGAGATGGAGAGATTATTCTGGACCATCAAAAACCGGTTTTTTTGGTACCATTTTCTACTTCCACAAGCCATGCATGAAGGCTTTCATTTCACCATATCATTAGCAACACTTGTTATTGCCTGTTGTTAAAAATTGTAGTCATCAGAATGGGTGTAAAATGGTGTCACCTTATTGTGTTTTTGATTAGCATCTCTTGGATGGCTAATGTTTTGAGCATTTTGGAAAAAAAAACACAGTTCAAGTTTAATGTAAATTCCTTAGAATTTTCTATATACAATGTCTTGCCATCTGTAAATAGAGATAGTTTTATTTCTTTTTTCCTAATTCAGAGATGTTTTTATTTGCTTCCTATTAACTCTGGTTAGAACATCTAGTGTAATGTTATGAATGCGTCACATATTTGTCTTCTGCTTTTAGGGGAAAGTTTTCAGTCTTTCATCATTAAGTCTGATGTTGGCTATGAGTTTTGGGGGTTATTTTATATTAGTTTAAGGTAGTTCCCTTCTATTTGTAGTTTGTTGAAAACTGTATTCCCATAGAAGGATTTTAGGATTTGTTACATCTTGTGGCTATTTTTTTTGTGACAATCATGAACTTTTTGTTCTTCTTGTATTAGTCGGCTTCATTTATATTTTCAAAAAGTGAACTTTTGGTTTTATTGATTTGATCTATTGTTTTCTTTTTTCTCATTACTATAGCTAATTTGCTAACCATGGCTTTGTTTTTTGAGTTCATTTTAAATTACCATAATATTTTTGCATGTTTATGAAGTATAGTGTGAACCTTTGATGCATATATACATTGGTTAATGATGCATTCAGGGCAATCAGCATTTTTCTTCCTCTCTGTTTCATTTCATTTCTTTTTTGTTCATCATTTTTTCCTTCATCCTGCTGGTTTTGGGTTTAGTTTTTCTCTTCTTTCTCTATTCCTTATGGTGAGAGGTCAGGTATTTATTTGAGGTTTTTCTTATTTTTACTGCTGACATTTATAGATAGACATTTTTCTGAACATTGCTTTATCTGCATCCTGTATGTTCTGGTATCCTGTACATCTGAAAGGAATATGTATTCTAAAGCTGGGTGAAATATTTATGTGTATATTGGATTTGTCGGTTTGTAATGTTGTTCATTTCCATTTCCTTGGATTGATATTCTATTTTATGTATAATCTTTCATAAATATGTTGAGGTTTGACTTGCTAAATTATGTTTAGAATGTATCTATTTTGGTCTAAACACAGGCAGGGTGTTGTATGTTTAGGTTGGGCATTCATGGCATTATCCTTCAGAAAAGAATTATTACTCATGTTGGAAGCCAGGAAATGCCATAGACTCGGAATTATGTTTCATTGTCTCTGGAAGTTCTTGGTCTGTTTGGAAGTCTGATAGCTGGCCACTTTATTTATTTATTTATCTATTTAGTTTTGAGTCAGAGTCTCGCTCTGCAATCCAGGTTGGTCCTGAACTCACCATGTAGCTCAGGCTGGCCTTGCACTTACAGCAATCCTCCTGCCTCAGCCTCCTGAGTGCTGAGATTAAGTGTATGCCACCAGGCCCAGCTTATGTTATACTCTTGCTTGTCAAGCACTTGAACCACTGTGCTATTATTCCTCCAGTTCCTGATCACTTTAATGCAAACTCAAGATCCAGTTTTTTCAGAAACAGTAATAGACTAGGCATTCAGAAACGATTTCCTCTGTTAGCTTGTTAAAACAGATATGCTGCTTTTTTTTATTGAGAGGATGACATTCTCTGGAACACACTCCTCCTTCCTCTAATTAAAGACTAATTGTGTGACTTAGACTCTTGGTCCCACAAGCCTGAGAGCCTTCCTCTTTCTTATCTGTTATCCTTTTCTTCCTGTGCCTTCAATAAAGAGGGAGGCGAGAACCGCCCAGGCGGCGGCACCTCGGGCTACGTGCTACGCTGTGCCCTTTGCCGACCAGTGCGGATCCGCCTGGGTTTGCAGAAGCGCGTTCACCAAAGATCAACTACAGTCTGAGGCGTAAGGACTCGCTTCTGATACGCGGATCTTTTTTTTTTTTTAAAGACAAAAGTTGCTAGTTACAGAACACCTACTTAGAGCCAGCCACACCCTCTCCACGCCAGTCTGACGGCCCAGCAAAGGCGAAGACAGGTTGGAATTAAGAGACCACCAAATGCCAGCTGGGGCAAGGACAAGAACCATGTCACACTCACCAGCGATTCCCAGCACTGTGCTCAACTACGGTGTGGAAAAGCGTCATCAAGAGGGGTAAATTTGGAACACGGAGGTATTCTTGGAATTTTGGTTCCCAGGCTAAAGTGGAGCCCTCTGATCTTTGGGAATGTTGATGAACTTTCTTTTCACTGTAAAGATAATGAAAATAATGGTTTGAGTTCCAGTCAAGATGGCAGCTGAGTAACAGCACTGCACAAAGTCTCCTCATCAACTTACTTAAAAAGTCAAGAAGACAGTTAGAAAAAGCGTGCTTGGTGTAGCTAGGAAAGAGAGGAGCATCCCCAGAAACTGAAAGGCTACCAGTGGGAGGCCAGAAACTCCGAAGGATCATCAAAACCGGAGGGGAAAAAAAATAAATCCCTGCAGTCTAGTAAGCTGCCGCGGCCGGTGGCAAATGGCAGAGGTAGTCGGAGGAATGCTCGCAGGGACCTGAACATCTGACTGAACGGAGCTGGAGAGGATGGAGCACACAACAACGGGAGGAGACGCTGTGGGCAGGTCAGAAGCAGCCGACTTGGCATAGCCCCGCACTGCCAGTACCCACAGATCACAAACAAGGTCCAGAGGCCAGACCTCAGCCCGAGGTAAAAACGGACCCAGACTAGTGGGAATCATTGCCTGCACGCGGCCTCAGAAGCACCAACCCACGGGTGTTTGTACTATAAATGCAGTGTGTGCTCACCCTAGAAAAGATCCCAGGATCCCACATCAGAAACGGGACTCAACAGCCGTCGCAGGCAGTGATGTCAGCGGGAGCCATTCACTTTTCCTGCGCACCAGGGACAGTCAGAGGTAGCAGAACCATGGGGAAACATGGTAACAAATCTTATACAAAAAGATCTGATTCCCCAGGGGAGGGTGCAAGGGGTGCTGAAGTTGCAGAACCCAAAGAAAAGGACAAAAATGATGGTAACTTCTGGGCCCGGATAGTCAGTGAATTAAAGCAGGAATTAAAGGAGGAGTTAAACCGGGAAGCAAAGAAGGAAATAAATCAGACAGCGCAAGAACTACAAGAACACTTAGCTAAGCATAAAGCAAGCATTGAAAAGGAATTAGAGGAGACCAAAGAAGAATTGGGGAAGCGTAGGCACAAATCTCCTACAAAAAGACCTGAAGCCCCAGGAGATGAAGTCAGAGTAAATAAAGACGAATATGGCAAAAATGATGGCAACTCCTGGGCCCAGAAATTCAGTGAATTAAAATGGGAATTAAAGCAGGAAATTAAACAGACAGCAGAAGAGCTACACCAATACATAGATAAGCAAAAAGCAAGCCTTGAAAAGCAACTAGAGGAGACCAGAGAAGAAATATATCAGAAGATAATGAAGACAAAAGAAGAAATTAGAGAAGAACACAACAGAGATATAGAAAAATTGAATGCTGATATTCAGGAAATGCAAAACACACAGGTAATAATAAGCACCCACTTTAAACAACTTCAGAATAGTATGTCAGACCTAGAAAATAAAGTGACTAAGCTGCAATGTACAGGCCATGAAGAACACAAAGTAAATAAAGAAAGCAAGTCATTACAACGACTGATAGATGATTCAAGGAGAAACAACCTCAGAATGATGGGAATCGAGAAGACTGAGGACAAAACAAAAGGCTTAAAGGACATGTTTAATGAAACAATGGAAGAAAATTTCCCAAATCTAAGAAGAGAAATGAACATGGAACTATTGCAAGCATATAGAACACCAAACAACTTTGATCAGAAGAGAGCCTCATTACAACACATCATAATTAAAATTCTAGAAACCCAACACAAAGAGAAAATACTAAAAGTGGTAAGAGAAAAACAGAAGGTGACCTACAAAGATAAACCCATCAGGATAACAGCACATTTTTCAATCCAAACTCTAAAAGTAAGGAAATCGTGGAGCAATACCATCCAAGCACTAAAAAAACATAGATGCCAGCCAAGACTGCTATATCCAGCAAAATTATCTTTTAACTTAAAGGGAGAACTTAAAACTTTCCACGACAGAGACAGCTTATTGCAGAAAATACTTAAAGGAAACTTGGAAAGTGAAAGGGAGACCAGTGACACCAATGACCCTGGAGAAAAAGTGACAACAGCTAGAAGAGAAGGAGCTGAGAAAAAAGTAGGTTAGTAATCAGTGAAATATGAGTAAATAAGATATGGAAGTTAGGAAATTAAGAAATAACTAGATTTGCCTACATGTCTGTTGCTTTAAGTATATTTATGTGGTATTGATTTAAGTTCATTTAATGTAGCAATGTGATATAGTTTTAACTTTGTTTTGTTGTAGCAATTCACTTATTAGGTCACTAATGAAAGTTTATCCTAAGGAAACTGATTGATGTAAACATAACTTTGTGAATGTACAAATATGCACCTTCCAGTATTCAGATAAGGCAATTGAATTTTATTTGTTTTTTATTTTTTCTCCTTTCCCAAATTAACTATCCTTTTGAACTACATGCTTATAATTATTTTCTAGTGTGAACTGGTGGGTAAGGCCAGGTTTAACATTAGCAACTAAGATGTAGGAAAATATGGAAAAAAGCTTTTGGTGAATATCCCAATGAAGGGATTGGTTGGATTCAGAGAGGAGATATCAAGATTTGACTACTGCGAACCCATTAGAGGAATAGGAAGCTGGGGTAGAGTGGTGACTTGAGTGAAATGACTTAGGTGTGGAAGATTAATACGTTAAACACCTTATGATTTCTCGGACTTGGAAAACTCAGAACACAGACATTCTTTGGAACCATATGAAATGATAGCCGGAGCTGAGGGAAGGGACAGGGAGGGGGTGGGAGGGTAGAAGATGGGAAGGGATTGTGAAGTCGATGTGATACATAGATGTATGAAACACCCAAATTCATTGTAAATACTATGTATTACATTTGTGTATTAATAAAAATAGTGGGAAAAAATAAAGAGAGAGGCTCTGTCCTCTTAGTCTTAGGCTTGCTTGGTGCCTACCAGTACCCAGAAAAGAACAAAGCCTGTCTTTTGTTACTGGTCACTCAGGTCTGAGTGCTGAGTATTCTCTAAATAAAGCAAAGAGGCCATTAATCTTTGTAAAAGGTTAGAAAGAATTATATTGAAAGCTAGCTGTAAGGAGATGGAGGAGCCGCATGCTGCCACAGAGCACCGTCTCATGGTGTACAGGTAGGCACGGGCCTTTTGTAGTAAGGGAGAGAGGGGAGAGAGAATATAATGCGACAGTAAACAGCTCCACAACTTGTTTTATTCTTCTTAGACTTTTTGGGCTTCTTCCCTTCCCTGTGGAAAGACAACTGTACCTTGACCTCCCTGGGCTAGGATTTTCATGTTCAGCTGACTCATCTGTCCTGAGGAGAAGGGGATTGGCAGTTATGCCCTAGCCTGAGAAGACTTTGAAACGATACCTGCGACTAAAGAGAAAAGTTTCAACTTTTAAAGTCTCATTTCACTCTCTTGGTTACAATTCCCCTTGAAGTCCTCAATCTTGAGGCCCTTCAGGTGCCATGACTTCCCTAGGGTTGTCTGATGTTGGATTGATGCACAGAGTCCCTGAAAAGCACCTGGAATGCAGGCAAAAGGAGCAAGACGATGGAGTCTGGAAACCTACTAAGGTTTGCAAGGCAGATACAAATGAAAGCCGAAGTCTGAAGATACTTAACGGCTGTACCTGTTGGAAGGGCTCTATGTTTTAAATTCAGGCAATCATACATAAGATATTTCTTTTATAACCTCTGAAGCTCTGTTTATTTTTTGGCACAGTTGGCACAGGGGGCTCTTTGATGTTCACCATCCCTCCTCTCCCTCTGATCCATCGCTTTTTCTCTGAGGGTCTTGCCAATTAGCCATCAGTAGTTGTGTCCCGTGTTGCTGAAGTGGCTTCTCCTGGTGATGGCTGCGTGATGTCAGGTCCTGTGCTAGAGGAGATATGACAGATGTTTAGAATCAGTAAAACCCTCTTTGCCAAATTTGAGATTTGGAAAGCCTAGCTCTTAAGTGAGATTTATCTGGAGTCCATTGTCAAGTCTAATCCTGTTGATTTTGCATGTGATAATACCCTGAAACATTAGGCGGGCAATAGTCGCAGAGTTTCTAAGTAAGCTGTAACAAGAATTAATAAGAGCAAAGTAAATTGAGTTCATGTAGCAAATTGAACTAAGAGACATAGGACGTGTAGTTCTATTGGAAAGGTGCTTTAGCATCTGCTTGAGTCTTCTTCCCGTAAATCAGGAATGGGGAAACTTTTTTCTGCTGGGACCAAGAAATTTATGACGTCACTTGTGGACCTTACAAGATCATCAACTTAAAACCAGCTTGCTACATTGGGTAAAACATTTATTTCACTCACCCCTAACACGTGGCTGACATTGCTTCTCTTTGGGGAGATTGTAGCTTGGCTGGACCTGACAATAAGGCCTGTGGAAGGACGGTCCTTATCCTTGATGAACAACAATGTGAGTTACCATTAGGGGAGAAAGCACATCACTGAATTCTGCCAAAACTAAGAACAAAAATATATTAACATCTTTAGAATTTCTTAGCTACAAATAACAGAACTGTAAAAGTTTTGAATATATAGTATAAACATTAATGTCTACTTTTAAAGACTGAGACAGGAGGATTCTGAATTTGAGCCCAGATTGGGCAATTTAGGATTTTAGTGAGACCTTTCTCAAATAAACAATAAAAAGGGGCTGAGGATATAGCTTGGAGTGAAGGCCCTGGGCTCTATTTCCAGTACCACACAAAAATAACAACAATGGTGATGATAATAATAATGTTTATTTACAATGAGCATGCATTTTTGTATTAAAATAAGATATATGTTATTGATTAAAAGCATCTTGTGGAATAGTTAGCATTAGATCACATAAGTAAATCTATTGACAAACCAGGTAAATCATAGCTATTGATTTTTTATGGCAAGAGATATTTTTAGAAAACTGAGCATTGCTAGAATATTGAATGAACTGTTCTTACATGAGTTAACAATTTTAGGACATCTTAAAATGATAAACCATTATTGCCTTTTGTAATTTAGAAGCTTATTTCAAGTCTATTCTTTCTCTGACTTACTGACCTGTATTAGATGAACTTGTACTTTCACAAGTTTCTATTTTTAGATAATTATTGCCCCTTTATAATGGGTGCCAACTTATTAAAAGATGAGCTATCCCTTGAAAGTACATCATGAAGTTTTTATCTATTTGTATTTCAATTATTTATGAACCATTATGTTCAAATACATTATTACTCATAGATTTAATTTAAGACAATAAGAGTGGATGAATCTGTATTTAGCAAATATTAAGTATTCGAACTTAATTATAAATGCCTGAGATATTACACAAATATTACTTGCATTTAAAATTGCTCTACTTATGCCTATCTAATTTAATTTTTAACAATTATTTTTAAGTTGCCCACAAAACCTAAGACATCATCCAAGCACAAGTCAGTATTGTTTTGGCAAAGAAAAACCTCCCTAAGATGTTTTATAGTTAAGGTTTTAAACATCCATTTTTTTTTTTTTTTTTTTTTTTTTGAGACAAGGTCTCTCTCTGTAGCCCAGGCTGATCCAAAATATTCTGCTTGGCTAACACACAGTCAAAGTGGATATTAAGACACATTTATATTATGTTTTAAACTTTTGTTTATTTAAGTCATGAACTAAAAGGCATTTGGTTTATGTTTTCTTAATGAATGATCTTTATTTTGATATTAATTTGCTACTATGACAGTTAAGCTAAACTTTTTTTTTTTTTGAAACAATCTTGCGGTTCTGAACTCACAGTGTAGCCCAGGCAGGCCTCAAACAGAAGGCAGTTCTCTTGTCTCAGCCTCCTGAGTGTTGGAATTTAAGGCATACGCTGCCATACCCAACTTAATATCGTGCTGGAGAATTGAACTCAGGATCTCGCGCTTGCTAGGAAAGTGCTTGAATGGCCGAGCTACGACCCCCAGCTCCTAAGCTTAACTTTCAACTTTATTGTCTTGGGAGCTGCCTAGGGGAGCTTGGTGTGTGTGGATGGGTCACAGAGGTCTGACCTTGGGTGCTCTGCTTGGAAGTATTGTGCTTGGTCCATGGCCCTTTCCCTTTTTGCTGCTTCTCTTCTGCCTTGTTTCCTGGCCTCCATGAATTCAGTAGCTTCGCTTCCCCGCCTGCACGTCCCGGTCTGCCATGATGGTCCTCCCCTGAGCCCTGGGGATCTTGAGCTGAAACCTCTGAAGCTGGGAGACAAATCCTTTCTTTCTTTGAGTTAGGGTGTTGGGTACACACCCAGCAGGGGAGACTTGCCAAATGTAGGTCTCATATAAACAATTTACAAGCACAAGTATACCCACAAGTATACCTGAGTCTAGAACCAGCCTGGACTAAAAAACAAAACAAACAAACGAACAAAGAACCCTTCTACTGTTGGTTGTAGAAAGGTGAAATTTACACTTCAAAGGAGGTTGCCAGCCCTTTTAACCTGAGTTTGAGTTTCTTGAAGTTTTTTTTTCCTCCGGCTTAAATTAGCACGCGTTTCATTCAATTTAAAAAAGTTCTTGCCCAAGTTTCAAGATGTTTTCCATTGCATTAAAATTTAGACCCAACTCATCAGAAGTTTACACATCTTATCCTGGCTTTATTACCAAAAACCTCTGCTGTAAAAAGAAATGAGTTTCAGAACACCAAATGCTGCCCACTGAGATAAATACAAAGTTGAGTCATTTATAGTTGAATTTCCCCATTTTCTTAGACAAGGAAGCATCATGCAGTGTGGGTGGCAGGAAAAGGAAACAAAAGCCCTTTAGTAGGAGAGAGAGGCTCTGACAAATATTTTGAAACATGCAAGAGGGTGTACCACAACCAGTTTAAAATGAACCAAGGACTTTTGGCTGCAATGAAGAGTAAACGTAAGCTGAAAGATAAAGTGCACTGACCTGTCTCTAGTTGACTGCCTGGGCAGAAAGCTTTTCCTGGTGTTTGGCACTGATACATAAAAAAAGACTAAAGTTAAAACAGCTTGAATTTAATCTCAGCCAAAATTACTCCAAAGAATAACGAGGACAGTCACATTAAATCAGAGTGTACTTTCAGTTATGTGAGCCATTGTAACACAATAAAACAATGTTTTTCTATGTCATGGGTAACTAAAATTCCTCTGTGGAGCTGCAAAGTAGCACAAGTATTTCCCTTCCCAAATAAGTTGCAAAGGAGTTCTTTAAACACAGCAAATTGTCCCTATCCACTCAGTGTCATGGTCATACAGACAAAGTCCAAAATCCAAACGTTCTTTTCAGACAGCTCGAGAGCTGTGAACTTCAAATTGTCTCCCAAAGAAGCTTTAAAATGGGTCAAAAAAATTCCCAAATGGCACACAAAGAGCTCTAGATGGGTTCATAAGAATTTCCAAGAACAAGAAAAAGGAAGGACAGGGTTTGGGGCCTTGGTACGATGGATTTAAACCTCCAGCTGGGTACTGCCTTTGAGGATACTATCCTGCCCCCCAAATGGGAAACTTCCTGGCCATACGAAGTGACCTGTCAAATCTCTGTCTCTCTCTCTCCGTCTCTCTGTCTCTCTCTCTCCGTCTCTCTGTCTCTGTCTCTGTCTCTGTCTCTCTCTCTCTCTCTCTCTCTCTCTCTCTCTGTTTCTCTCTCTCCTTCCTTCTTTCTCTCTTCTTATCTCCTTGTCTCTTTTAAAGTCTTTCTCTGTAGTTCAGATAGTTCAAGCTGATTCTGAACTCATTATGTAGTTCAGCTAGGACTCTGACACAGGGCAATCCTCCTGCCTCAGGCTCTGGGGTGCTGGGATTACAGGTGTATGCAACCATGCCTGTCTGATGTAGTGCTGCGGAGTTGAACCTCGGGCCTTGTGCTTGCTAGGTAAGTGCTCTGAGCACTGAACTATGCTGAGATGTCTTTTGTGTTCCTTATGTTAATACGATGAAGGCTGAGCCCCAAATGGCCTTCTCACCACAGAATTCTGGCTGTAACCCATCTAGCCATTAGGCATTCCAGTGGACTTCCCCATCTAAACCCGAGACATTCTTGTCTTAGTTACTTTTTTGTTGCTGGGATACAATACCTGACATTCACTACTCCTAAGGGAGGAAAGATACATTTTAGCTCATGGTTTCAGAAGGTCATTCATGGGTGGCTGGCAGTGGTGGAAGCGTATGGTAAAGGCCTACAAGGACATGTTCCTGGCATGGCAGAGAGGAAGCCAAGTAAGCAAGAGAGGATGGAGTTAGCACATATCCTTGCAAGTCATATTCCCACGACACACCCCTTCCAGGTCAAGTCCCCAGGGTTCTGCCCTTCTGAATCAGGCCTCACTTTCTAACAGGACATAGTTCCATAGGCATTCCATCACATCCGAATGCATGAGATTTTAGTGGACATTCGGATCCAAACCATAGCACATCCAAAACCAAATAAAATATATGGTCCAAATCGAACAACAGCAAAAACAAACAAAACAAAACAAAAACAAAAGTGAAACCCAAACAAATCAGGAATCCCACCCCCAATCTCTTCTCACATTAGTCAGGACCCCAATAGGTTTAAATAGCCCCAAATAATAGAATCTTACCCCACTCTAGCTGGTACTGCTGAGCAACCGAAGTGAGGATCCAAGCGGCTACTCCAACTCCTAGTCAGTCAGCAGAGACCAAGACCCCTGGAGGTCACTGTCCAGCTCCTCGGACTCTCCAGAAGGCCTTTCTTCCCATTCACCAACAAAAACATTTATAGACACCTAATGTCACAAATGGGAAAGAAGGGAGGTTCCAGGTGGGCAAAAATGCCACTGGCAGCTGCTGGAAAGTCCTTGCTGGAAAGTGGACTCAGCTAAGTTCCATTTACCAGGCACCTGTTGTTTCTCCCAGGGGAAATCAGGAGACTCAGGCTACCCAGGAGTCACTACTGACTTCCTGGTGAACCACTCCAGGAATGTTACCAGCCATTCCAAATGCTCACAGTTCCTGAGGCCAACCAAGAGAAGTCATTAGTTTTGGTTAGCAGGAAAATAGCTTTTATTTTACCTAATTGCACGAAGATAGGAATACCTCGAATTGCCACAATGTCTACCTCAGAATGCGTAAATTCTCGTAATAAGAAAGAGGAAATAAAATGCAATGGGACAGTAGATAATTCCACCCTTGTTTTAATCTTCCTGGATCATTTCGGCTCTGTCCTTTCCCTGCGGAAAGGGACCTCGATTTGGATCTCCAGGCCTCTGTATATCCCTCCATTCCCCCAGGCTGAAAGGTGGTGGTGAGGGGCCAGTTGTGCTCAGCCTGAGGAAGTTCGGAGAACCAGTTTGTCTGTTAAAACACATTTCCAGTTTTAAAATTCTGTTTTATCCTGTAGGTTACACCTCGACTTTTCTTTCTGTGCCATGCCCCCAACTCTGTTGTGACTGTTTTCATGTTCCCCTTTGAACCTGAACTTCAAAATAGTGAATCCTGCAAGCATCCTTGTCACCTCCACACACTTCAAAATGCATAGCCATGTGGCATCTGCTCCCAGCACCGCACTGCAATTGGCCTTACCAAATTCACCGATGACTGTGTAGTCTCCATTCTCAGGCGTGACACTACCACGATTCCCAGTCTTGTCTCACTTGTCCTTTCTGTGGCACTTGCCATTGTTGTTGAGTTTTGTTGTTAGTTTTTGAGACAGAGTCTCTCTCTGCAGCTGGAGTGAAGGCTGGTCCTGAACTCACTATGTAGCCCAAGCTGGCCTCAAACTCACGGCAATCCTCCTGCCTCAGCCTCCCGAGTGCTGGGATTACAGGTCAGCACCACCATGCCCAGCTTCAGGTGACCACAGCTTCCTACAAGTTAATTTTTTTCTGGGATTTGAGATACCACCTTCCATTGTTTTTTTTTCTTCCCCTGGATTCTCTTCAACCTTTCTAATTGCTAATTTATTTCTTTCTCTCTCCTTCCTTCCTTCCTTCCTTTTCTTTTCTTTCTTCTTCTTCTCTCTCTCTCTCTCTTTCTGTCTGTCTTTCTTGCCTAGTTCTTAAACTTAAAATATCACAGTATCCTATGTTTTTACCTGTGGTGTTCTGCTAAGTGCACATCTATATGCTAAGGATTTAAATTCATACTCCTGCACCACCTTCGATCCTGAGCTCTACGACCAGTATGTGCAGCTCTCTGCCCACCTTATCTATGTGGCTGGCCTGTGAACATTTCATTCTAAACCTGTCATTATTGGAATGTGCTTGTTTAGTAAACCATGCATATTGGGGCTGGAGGAATGGCACAGCAGTTAAAAATGCTTGCATAGCCCTGGCTTCCGTTCCCCACTACCATATAAGCTGGGTGTAGTGGCATACACACTCGGGAGGCTGAGGCAGGAGGATTGCCATGAGTCCAAGGCTAGCCTGTACTACATAGTGAGTTCAGGACCAGCCTGGGCTACAGAGCAAGTTCTTGTCTCAAAAAAAGGGATAAATAAATAAATAAATGCTTCATATCTAGTTAGTACTTAAGATATATGTTATCCTACACTCATGGAGCATGTTTATTATTATTTTTTTTACTTTTAAACATTATTGTTATAAATTGGCACAGGAATTTTATGTATTTATGGGATGCAATGTGACTTTCAGTACATTTGTAGGAAGTGTGATGACCAGGTCAGGGTAATTGGCAAACCTTTTACCTCAGACATATATCATTTCTCTGTGTTGGGAACACTCAAAAGTCTTTCTACTATTTTGAAGCATTCAATTAGGGAATTATCTTCTTACACAAAGAAACGTTTTATTTTTCAGTGTTTTTTATGTCAGAAAGATATACCATTAGCCATACTAAAACTCTAGATTTTCCATTAAACAACAAATTGTCTTTACACTTTTACCTCTAACTTGTTATTAAATTGAATCATTTTTTCTCTTTCTTCTCTCTCTCGTCAGTATTAGGGACTCTACTGGGGCCTTCACACTGAGCTACATCCCCGGCCCTATTTTACTTTTTTATTTTCAGACAGGGCCTTGCTTAGTCACTGATTTGCCCAAGGTGGGTTCACACTTGTAATAGCCTCAGCTGCAGGCGTACTGATATCACAGATCTGTGTCACTATGCTTAGCATTTCTACCTTGTCTTGATTTCTTTTCCCCTTCTATTTGTTAGGTTACTGTGGTTGTTTCTTATTGTTTCCTACACGAATGTGTCTCCTCTTCTCTGGTCAGTGCTGAAGTGAGGAGAGGGATTGGTGAAGCAGGGGTCAGTCTGGTACAGTTTGGTCATGGTGGCCTTTGCTGATGTGATTTCGTTATTGATCTCACCTGGTCCCTTACCTTTAGGAACATCCCCACAAGCATAATAATGCTTTGTTCTGGTGTGTCCGACATTATTTTCTCAAACAACCTTTTTGAGTAGCTCAGATTTTTGGCTTAATGGGTTCTGACTCATTATTCTCCATGCTCTTTCATATGCAGCTACCAAAATCCCAAGGTTCTTTATCATATTTTCTTGACTTTGTGGAGAAGTGTTGCTCTCTGAATCCTCCTGTTATACCATACCATAGTTTCCCCAGGACCTTCCAAATGAAACTACTCAAACATGTTTTCTGTCTCCAGAAAATGGTAAGCCAGAATTCAGCCTTTACGCCTTTGTTCAATTGTTCTCAAGCTTACACGTGCTCCTGGAAGACTGTAAAGGGCATCCAACACTTTGGCTTTCAAAGGAGATATGATTTGAAGGGTGATTTGTTGGTGTCTTAGATGTTTTCTCATTGCTGGGATACAATATTCAATATCCACAACTTAATTGAGGGACAGCTTATTTTAGGTCACAGTTCAGAGGTCTCCTCCATCCATTGTTGGCTGGCAGTAGTGGAAGGGCCTCGCCAGAGGAAAGCTGCCCAAGGGATGACAAACTGGAAGCAGAAGGAGGTGAAGGCAGAGCCGTGGAAGGAGATACACCCTTCTACACCACACCTCCAGTGATCTGCCCCTTCTGGCCGGTTCCCACTTCTTAAATGCATTTGAAAGCCATAGATTAACCCATTTGACCCAGTTAACCTCCATTAATCCAATCGCCTTCCAAACATATGAGGTTTTGGGGGACATTCCAGATCCAAATTATAACAGCTGGTGATATAGAATGCAATGAATATAAATATACTTAAATGTGATTGGAGTTGTGTGATTGGAGGTTGTTTATGATTGTTGAACAATGCAAATGTCCTTACTGCTATGGAAGTGTGTATTTGAAAATAGATAAAATGGTAATTTTATATTGCATATATTTTACCAATTTTTTTTTTAAATTCCAACATTTAAATATGAAGCATCACAGGGTTTGGGTGGGTACTGTATGTGAGCAGGCATCTAGTGGAAGGTGAGGCCGGTTTTCCTTTGTTATGGCCTCCTTGATTGACCTCTCTTAGAGCTCTACCTGCTGACCAGTGGTCTCAGACTTCCATTTCCAGTAGGGAGGGAGGAATAATAACCCGCCACAACAGGCCTTGCACCTTTCCAGGTTTATTTCTCTCCAGGATTCCTTTTACCTTTTTGGGAGTGAGAGTGTTTGCTTCTTGGTTGGGGCTCTTCAGACTTAATAATGTTCAAAAATCCCTGTGGTGGTGCTGAGTAGTTTACCTGTGGGGTTGGGTTTTATTTACAGTATGAGGCTCCTAGTGATTTTTTGTTCTCTGCTTTTGACATGAGCCTCAATTCCTGGAGAAGATGGTCCTGATGTTCTGTTGCATGAGTTTGTGCTGATACATTAAAGTAATATGAGTAACACTATAATAGAAATGAGAAAGCAGATACAAAAGTGTAAGAAGTTTTTACATCCTTGCCTTCTAAGATAAACACTCCCGATCTTCATTTGGTAAGTAGAATATTGAAAAGGCTATCTAGAAAAATATACTCATGGGATTCTGATTATGTATGTTTATCTCCCATTTATATGTGTGTGCACTTAATAATAGTCAATTGGTCTAAGATCAGAGAATGAAATTAAAGGCAGGGCTGAAGGAATAGCATAGCAGTTACAGTGCTTACCTAGTAAGCACAGGGACCAGAGTTTGATTCCCAAGCACTGTATCAATCCAGGTGTAGTGGTGCATACCTGTAATCATAGCACTTGGGAGATTGATGCTGGAGGATTGCTGTGAGTTCAAGGCCAGCCTGGGCTACAAAGTGAGTTCAAGATGAGCATGCACTACAAAGTGAGACCCTGTCTCAACAAACAGACAAACAAAAAAACTACGGCCAGAATGGAGATCCAATTTTAGTAGATGTAACTCACCTTCCATTGTCAAAATTAGGCAGAGACACTGCTATGATGTGTGCATGAATGTTGTCTCTGTTGCTCTGGTGAATGTAAGGGTCCCGGAGAGATCACCTGGGCTGAGATCAGTGGGATTCAATAGTTATTTGACGGGGTAGGTAAGGCCTGGGATATCTAACTTGGCATCTCATGGGTGTTCAACTCTCAGTCTTTATTAATTTGGTGAACTATACTATCTAGACCATGGTGGGTTGTGGGAACATATAGATCCTTTCTTCTGCACCCTCACACTAGAAGTGTACTTAAATGGGGAAAATGAGAAGACAACAGGCCCAGGACGTCTATGAACTATGACGGCAAGCTGTAAGTGTAGCCCCTGCCTTAAACTTCTTACAATTGGCTACTGCTTTATTCTGCTACAATTGCAGCATGACCCACGTTTGACCACTTGGAGAAAGCAGTTATTAAAAATTCTGTGTGAGCTGTGCCAGCTGTGTATAATTTTCAGAATATGGTTTCAGTTCTCTGTTTTGAGAAGAGATTTTATTTAACTCCCACTCAGAGATGCTCAGCTCATCAGAGGCTACTGCAGAGAGAGGGAGGTGGTCATGCTAAAGCATAGTGAGTACAGTCCTTTTATTATTATTATCATTATTACTATTATTTTGTTTGTTTTGGTTTTTATTTTGAGTCAAGGTCTCATTCTGTAGCCCACCCTGGCTTAGGACTCATAGCAGTCCTCCTGCCTCCTGAGTCCTGGGATTGCAGGAGAGTGCCACCATACATACCCTGTTTATGTGGTGCTGGGGAATTGAACTCAGGGCCTTGTGCTTGCTAGCCAAGCGTTCTAAACTCCAGACTATGCTTCCAGCCCCTGAATGCAGTTCTCTCAAAGGGAAGCAGCTTTGCTTCAACTCAAGATGCTGCCGTGTTCTGCTGGACAGCAGCTGCCTTGCCCACAGTTCAGATTCCTTTATACATCACTAAGATATAGTGTAAGTAATTATCAAAGCACTGTGAATTATTTTGTAGGTGTTTACAATGATATTCTTTGTTATTCAGGGATCTTACTTGATAGAAACTGTTGTGTGTTCTGATAAAAAAACATTGAATCTAAACTGGATACAACTGTTATCATTGAGATAACTACAGCAAAAGTAAAAAAATTTTCCCTACTAGATGCTGGTTTCCACAATCAGGATGGGCTATATTAACATTTTAGCACAGAATGGACATGGTGTAAGTAAGTTTTTGATATTCTATTTTTTATTAAGGTAAAATTTTCATACAGTGAAATGTTCTGATCATAAGAGTATGTATAATTTAATGAATGCTGATAAATGTGTATTTCCATGTACTATAATTACTGTCAAGATACAGAACATTTCTCTCATCTCAGTGTCTGCTCAGTATTGTTTCTATTCTTCTCACCCCCAGAAACATTACTTTCTTTTTGTTACCATTTTAGTTTTGTCTCTTCTAGAACCCCGTATATATGCATTCATTTGGCATGAATCCTTGTACATTTATTTATTTTTACCCAACGTGATATTTTTGAGGTTCATCCGTACCATTACCTGGTTTAGCAGTTTTCTAGTGAAGTGATGGCAGCCCCACCATTTTAGGTTTTCCCTGATGTACTCTTTGCCCAGTCATTTTCCCTGCGTAACTACCTCAGTGACCTCATGACTCACTCTCTGCTGATACCCGGTCCTAGAATGCTACTGGAATTCCCAGGAAACCGGGCACCAGGCATCAGTTGAAATTCAAATCACCGCTAGATTCTTGCTTTTGTTTTATTTTTCTGTAAGTCTACTGCTAATTGTTCTTTGCCCCTCCCATCTTGTTCTTGTGAACCTTCCCATTCCTGTGATTTTTGCCTTTATAAGCCCCACCTGATTCCCTTTCTCCCCCACCCCTGCTTAGGCACTGAGAATTCTTTGGGGCGTGAGTCCCTTCTCAGTAGCTGGCTAAATAAAGACTCCTAAATTTTCTTCTGCAAGTGGTACTTCTTCTGTGTGATATTGTGTTGCTCAATTATACTAATATTTGGAGATCCCCCTGAGATTTGAGAAGCTCATCCCAGGTCCTTCCCTAGGTCACCTAAGGCTCATGGCAGGTGTGGGGTGAGGGTGGGGTGGGGGGTGAGATGTTGCAAGGCCCTGTGAAACTTTGCCCAGTTTAGAGAACTCTGGACTGACTTCCACAAAATTCAAATTGGTCATCCAGTCCTCTGCTAAGTCCACCTTGTAATTTACTGGTTCTTCTGTACTGGGAATGAATGTTTGACGAGACAACACCCTAGTCCCCTCTCTCTTTGAGCACATCAATGTTAGGGAAAGGCATCTGTTCTGTTCACCAGTCCTGTTCACTTGGCCCTGTTTTACTGGTCTACTTACCTGGCCTGTTTGTTGACCTGGTCTTGTTTGCCTGGCCCTGTTTGCCAGTCTCTTTACCTGGTACCTGGTCTGTTTTGGTCTGAAAAGCATCCCCAATTTCAATCTGACTGTCTGAATTTCCCTTCTCTTAGCTAGAGCTCCTGTCTCTTGCTTTTCTTTTCCTCTACCTTTGTTTTCTCTCTTTCATTTTTAAATTTGAGAAATGGGTGCTTCTCACAGCCACCCACCTTCTCCACTTCAGTGTGTGTGCTTCATAATTCCTCTCTTGGATTTAAAGGAGACTATAGAACACGGTGCACCTGAGACAGATTCCGAACACTATGCGAAGTAGATTGGAATAATTTTAATGTTGGCTGGCCTTCCTCATGTTCTTTCAATCCCCAAGTCACCCGGTTGTTTGGCAGACGGTCACTGGGCTGCAGTAATATCTGGACCAGCTTCTTTACATTGACCAAGGGCTTCACCTTCTCTTAGAGCCCCCTAAGTGTCTTCAAAAGTGCATGGCCACAAACTCAACCTTTCTCTTGACCATTAAAACTTATAAAGAAGGTTCCCCAAAGCCTGTCCTTCAGGACACCTCAGAGGATTTCCTTCCTTCTTATCCCTCTGCTCAGATCTTCCCACACCTCCTTCACCTCTGTCTTTCTCAAACCCTTCCTACCCTGCCAGCTTGGCTTTTTCTCCACCCCAGTCTGTTTCATCTTTTTCCTCTGCCTCAGAAACCTTATCATTCTTTTTGCTGCCCTAGTCTGTTCTATCCTGCCCTTGCTCTCCTGACCCTGCTCCTATGTTGCCCAGACAGTCCTTCTGCTCATCTACAACCCTTCTTAGCTTCTACTCCATTCTTAAATGGACCATTCTCTGAAGCTCTTATTTCCCTCATAGAGTCTATTCTACACACCAACAACTGCCTGCCACCCTTTTTGCCTCTGAAGAAAGGAAGCACATCCTGTCAGAGGTAAAAAAAAAGCCACCCTGGACTCAGTTCTGAGAAACCCAGAGGAAAATCAGCCCCTCCTGAATGAAATGATCCCTGCTACCTATTCTGACTGGAACCCTAATTCAGAAATAAGATTCTGTTCATTGACCACTTATCATTGTCACCTACTCTCAGGTATGAGGGTGGGAGGAGGGCAAAAACAGCCGAGGTTATTCAGGGACTGGAGGAGTTTCCTGGTGTATCTCCAAGATACATTCCATACACATTCCCCATTTGATCCCTTGATTCCAGAAAACTCCCATGCTCTTAATTTGGCTTTGGTGGCCCAGGCAGTTCCAGACATCCAGAAAAAATTAGAAGAGTTCCCTGGTATAAAAACCCAATTACTTGAGACAGCTAACAATTGACTTGGGCTTGGCTCCTCGAGGGGTTTAAAAACTCCCCAACACTTTTTGGAAAAGTCTTCCTGAAGGAATAGGCAAGTAGGTAAGTGTGTAAGATGAATATGTGCAGTGCTGTGAAGGAAAAAGAAAGGGAGCAGGCGGATGGACAGATGCTGTGAGGAGAAGAAAGCGCGAGTAAGCAAGTGGATAGGTGTGTGTGGAAAAAGGAGAGAAGAAGCGGCAATGGATGGATGCGTTCATGGGTTGACGGAGAAAGGCATGAAGGAAGAGTACTACAATTATTCCAAGATTGCCAGAGGATCACATTCTAAAGGATAAATTGCTGACTCAATCAATACTTGACATCAGGAGAGAGTTACAAAAGCTGGCTTCTAACCCAGAACTGTCTCTGGTTACTCTCATTAGGGCTGCTACCTCAGTCTTTTATAATAGGGACAAAGAAGAACAGGAGAAAAGACAGAAAAGCAAAAGGTTTGGTCATGGCCCTATTGGGATAGGCTCCTGAAGCACCCCCCTCTGGCTCCCAAAAAAGAAAAGGGAATCAAGTTTGCCCGAACGACTAGAGATGCTTTAGGTGCAATAAGGAGGGATATTTCAGAAAGGATTGGCCTGAGGCAAGCAAGCCTTTGCCGTACTCATGCCCTTAATACCAAGGTCCCCATTGGAAGTGCGACTGTCCCTTTAGACAGAGATCTAGGAGGACATTTTTCTATCAGGAGAACAATTGATGGAGCCCAGGGTTACTGGCTCCCCTTAGCACCTCCATCAACCTCTGTGAGCCCTGGGTAAGCTTCACTGCAGGGAGCCAAGTGATAAACTTTATGATTAAGACCAGAACTCAGTACTCCATCCTAATTTCTTGTCCAGGACCATGAACAACCCAATTAATAACCATAAGGGCAGTCTCAGGTACTCCTGTGACTAGATATTTTACCTTTCCTTTAAGTTGTAAATAAAATGGGTTGGTATTTTCACATAAATTTCTTATAGTGCCTAAATGCCCAACCAATTTGTTAAAAAAAAGTATGGGCCTCAAAAAAAAAAAAATAATACAGGCAGGGATAATGAGGTAAAACCCCACCAGTCAGGTTATAAGTATCTGTTAGTCTTAGTAGATACTTTTTCAAGATGGGTGAAAATGAAGGCTTGTGGTGGTTTAGATCTAGCATGTCCCCCAAAAGCCTCACGTTCCTATGGATACTGTGTACCGTTGGGAGGTGGGACCTGGCTGAAAGAAGGGGGGCGGGATGCTTGGGGCTTGACCTGGAGGGGTGTGTGCTGGTTCTGCTCTTTCTCTCAGACTACTCTCTGTTCTGCCCTGCTATGAGGATTTCTGACTCTGGGGCTCTGTCTCTGTCTCTGGCCCTGGACCCAGCTCCGACTCTGCCATGTGATTCTACCATTTTCCAGCTGCCCACCTGTAAAAGAACCAAGACTTTCTGAATGGTGAGCTAGAATAAATATTTCCTTCCTACAGTTGTGGATGTCAGGTATTGAGTCACAGTGATAAAAATGTAACTAAGAGAAGGCCAGTAAACCAAAAACTGCCCTAGTTGTGGCAAAATGTCATTGCTTGAGATTATATCAAGCTTTGGGCTGTCTTTCTCTTTCTCAATTGGCTCCGATAATGTCCTGCTTTCACCTTTTCCCTGGCTTACAGTGTTGGGAAGGTGCTACAATGTACCTACTGGCCCCAGGGCTTGGGACAAGTTGAACGCATAAACCAAATCATCAAGTTAACTTTGACTAAATTAATTCTGGAGAGGGTGATGACTGGGTCAATCTGCTCCCTGTCACTCTCCTCCGTTATCACCCAGGCACTGGGACCCTGTTATTACAAAACTTACAAATCAGTCTCTATTAAAATACATTCAGTCTTTCTAGCAGGTCCAGGCAACAATTTAGACTCACATCCCTGCAATTTTGCCATTACTCCCCTCAACACCTTACCATTCCAACCTGTAAAAAAATTCCAGAAGGAAGGATTCACTCCCAGCTGCATAGGACTACACACTGTCATCTTCACCACTCTCATGGCTGTTGCTGAATTTCTGCCTGAATTTATCACTTCCAAATAAAAACTGAATAAAAGTAATAGGATAAAACCCTCACAGACCCAACATAAAAAGCCAAGCCTGGACCAGATCCTCTAAAGCTATGACTGACCCATGCCTAAGATTGCGTATGTTTTTCTCTTTCTGTTGTTTTATGCCACTTCATATTTCACTTATTCTAGGATCCCCTGAAAGTATACTTTTATTCTCTCTTCTTCTGGGAAAGTTTACAGCTCCATTGATTGGAACGAGGAAACTCCCCTCTTACTTCAAGTAAATCTGGCTGATTTCTTTCCTTCAGACAAATTTATTCTTTGTTATAAAATAACAAAAATTCAGAACTGTTCAACCCAATAAATAAAAGGGTCCCAAATAATCCTGAGGGCCATATTGTATAGAAAGTACGTTATCTTAAAAATAAATCTTATTAGTGGGAAAAGGGCCAATAATTATAAAAGTTCACAGCCTTCCTATCTGCTGTGACTGGCCCTTTAATTCTCCTCCTTCTCAAACTCCTCATAGGCCCGCCTATCCTAAACTGTCTGCTGAAGTTTGTCCAAGACAAAATTGCCTCAGTTAAACTTATATATAAAAACCCATGGTTACGGCCCTCTCTTGGGCCGTCATGAACCAATGCTATGACTCCCTGTAAAAAGAAGGAGGGAATGAAGTGGCAAGAGCTCCACGGTTTTAGATTGTCCCTGAAGTCCTTTTTGGCCTGTCATCTTTCCTGTGGAGCTGCCTCAGTGGCCCCGTGACTCACTCTCTGCCCCATACCCTGCCCTGAATGCTAATGGCAATCCCAGGAAATCTCGCACAAGGCATCAGGTGAAATTCAAATCACTGCTAGATTCTTTCTTTTGTTTTATTCTTCTGTAAATCTACTGCTAATTATTCTTTGCCCCTTCCCTTCTGTTCTTGTGAACCTTCCCGCATTTTTGCCTTTATAAGTCCCACAGATTCTCACCTATCCTCATCTGCCCTTAGGAACCGAGAATTCTATGGGGCACAAGCCTGTTCTCAGTCATTGGCTAAATACGACTCCTAAATTTTCCTCCGTAAGTGGTGCTTCTCCTCTGATACAGTGTTGCTCAGTTATAACACTAATTTAAGGAATCTGTAAGTTTTTTATTCACCAGAAGTGGAAAATTTCAGCCATTATTTTGAATGTTTTTTTCCCACTCTTTTTCTCTTTCCTCTCTTTATGAAAGTTGAATTGCAGATTGTTAGATGACTTGCTTTTATTCTGCGTGTCTTGGAATTCTGTTTTTTTCCCAGTTTTTCCTTTTCTACAATTTTGTTTATATATCCTCAAACATTAATTTTTTATTTTTCATACTACTTTTACATTCATCTTGTGAAACTTTTTTTTTCAGATACTGCCATTTTCTGCTTCAGAATCTTTCATTCAGTTGTTTATTTTTATAGTTCCCATTTCTTTGTTGAGGTTGTTATAATTTATATTTATATTTAAGTCTTTAAGCACATCATAGCTTATTTAATGTCTTAATTTGCCAAGGGCAGCACATGGGCCGTCTCAGGATTTGATTCTATTGACTGTTGTGTTTTCTTTTTTCCCTTAATTATTGGTCATCTTCATTCATTTAAAGGTACATAGTAAGTAGAGTTTTATTTTATACACAACACTGTACAGTGTATCCTAGCAATTCTGTACTTTAGCCTCTTCTCATGGGTATTTATGTTTTATATACTAAATAATTCAGTTGCTGGCTTGTTACTTTCATCTTGGGTGTGCTTAGTCTTAAGTTTTGTTAGAACATGTTCCTGAAAAGCCCACAGTATTTCTTCTCTAATGTGGCAAGACTCCACCTTCATACTCCGACCCAAGACGAGCAGCAAATACATCCTTTCCACAGATCTTTTAGATTTCCAGCTGTTTTTTTTCTAAGTTCCTTGGAATTGCTCTTGATGAGACATAGTTCAGACATTAGCCAAGATTTTAAAGACAATTTGTATGCAGATTTTGAGGGCAGTCTCTTTCTTTATTTGGGTTTTCTCCTTCAAATTCCTGAGGCTAACCAGTACCCATTCACTTCTTAGTCCAATAAAGCTGGGCCTTTCTGCTAGAGTCCTTTCCACTCTGTCTTGAGTGTGAACTGGGGAATGTGGAAAAGTGGACCTTGCACAGTGAATGCAGCCTTATGGTGTTCAAAGATCTGATCTACTGTTTCTGTTTGCTTATGGTTACATTCTGATGTTTTTGGATAGTTTATTGTTTAATTTGACTGAGAGAGATGATTGTGTTTCAGAGGCTTAGTCAAACACAAGCTATTTCCCAGTGCCTAAGCCTTGATTTTTGAGTTTTAAAAATGAATACTTAGTACTATACACATAAGTAAATTTGAAATTTGAGAAATGATCAAATAAATATTGAGAAATAATTTTCTTTCCTCTTTGGCCTCATTTTATTTTCCGTGTCTCAGGAGATCTATCTCTGATTGTCGCTTTTCTGCACATTGCTCTTTTGAGCCTGAAGTTGTTTTTGCTCCATCATTTCCAACCTTTAATTAGCGCTTCCCCTGATCATTTCAGAATGCTCCTTGACTTACGAATCCATTGTTAAGTTGACACTATTGTAACTTGAAAGCTCATTTAATGTATTTAGCTCCTGAGCCATCATACCTCAGGAACCAGTACTTCATAGAGAAGTGATTGTTTACCCTTGTGGTCTTGCTGCTGACCACAAGCTCTGGCTGGCGGAGAAAGTAATGCACTGTATATGGCTAGCCCAAGACAAGATCAAGGTTCAAAATTCCAAGTGCAGTTTTTGCTGAATACATATTGCTTTTACACCATCCCAATGTCAGAAGATTGTAAGTTAGGGTATCGTCTGTGTTAGCCATTGTTCTTTCTCTCTGACAAAGTATCTGAGATGAGCCAACTCATAAGAAAAGTGTTCTGTCTGTTTTGTGGTTCAGTGATTTTTGGCCTGTGTCCCTTGCCCTTGGACTTTCAGGCCTGTAGAAAAGCAGTGTATCATGGCAGCAAAGTGTCCCAAGGAAGCCTGCTTACTTCAAGGCAGCATGAAAGCAAAGACAGGGAATGAAAGGGGCTGGGGTCCCAGTATCCTCCTCAAGGGCATCCCACCTCTTCCACGCCCACCGCCCGCAATGATCTAGGTGGTTTCTGCAGGGAGCCATCTCCTAAGGCTTCTATCACCTCCCATAATGCCACAGAATGGCGACTGAATCTTTAGCATATGGGGCCTTGGGAGACATTTAAAATTCAAGTCGTTATAGGGACCGTCTGTTTTTTTCACACTTAATTGTGATAATCACACAATTTTTTAAAATTATATTTTTCTTCTGACTAGATGTGACATGAGGGCTTTACCCTGGCCTTGGTTTGTAGCTCATTATGTGATACTTAATAGCACTTGGTACCTAGATGCATTGGTAAATAAGTAAAGGAGAAGAAGAATTGGACAAAGTGGAAATATTGAAATGGAAACTGGAAGCTTAGATTTTGTGAAGTTTTCAGTTTTGGAGATGTTTTGAAATGGTAGTTTTCCTACTGAATTTTGTCATACGTTGTCAGTATTCTGTGTTCAGTTATTTCAACATGAATTAAATACTTTTAACGAGCAACATACAACGTTCTGCACTAGGAAAGGGAAAGGAAGGATCCTGTTCACTGCTTCAGCTGCCTGGAAGTTCAGAAGCAGGTCAACAGGGAGGAGTGTGATTAAACCCTAACTCATCTGATCTCACTTCTCTTAGGCCATAACTCAGGACAAGCCTCTGGGAAAATTTAATACACTGATGAATTCCAGAAGTGGCTTTATGCCACTTTGTTTTACAGAGGTTACACTTTAATCTGAGATCAGCTAAGCTCTGTTTTGCCACGTGATATGACCTGAGCCAGCACGTGCAGAGAAGTCTAGCAAGGGAAGTGAAAGGCTAATCATCTTAATAAAGGGTCTGCTTCTCCTTCTGAAATGCAGGTGGTAAAGTTACTCAAATAGAAACTTAAGAAAAATTTTGAAATTGTCTATCCTGCCATAAACTGAAAGGAATTCAATTGAATTGTTTTATGTTCTTTAATTTTACTGTAGCACTGATAAACCCACTTATTCCTGTGTTTATTAGTTCCCTCATGTACGTTCACTTTTTAGTACACATAACCGCATGTTCAGAAAGGTGCTCGACCTTGGATACATACAGAAAAGTAAGATGCAGTCTCTGCTCCCAAAGGTTTTACAGAGAATGATGCACACAGTATCTTTACATGTATAGATACTGAGATGTAACACAGTGTAATGAGACTTCAAAGAAAGAGTGCTTATTTGCTTAGAAAAAAGTGAGGAGTGAGCCTGGGAAGAAGCGGCTTGCTTTTCTTCAGAATCTCTCTGGAATTCATTCATTCATTCAAATGGAGCTGCTGCTGCTTTTGTTGAGAGAGAACTGTCCTCATTTTGGGCCTTTCTGGACTTTCTAAGCATACAGTAGAGAAGAAATGGATGGAATAACAGTTGGTTCATCAAGAAAAATATCAGCATCTGGTACTAGGTTTTATACTATCATTGTTATCCTACAGTGGATAGTACTTGGGAGGCCGATGTGATTGGGTCCCTGTGCAGGTACAAAGGTCATACACAATGTCTACTGCTGCCGTTGCGGGAGCTGTTGGCACCTGTTGTTTCTGCAGGGTCTGTTAGTGACTCTCAACTATTACTGAATTAGTGTAGGCGAGTGTGTGTCTTCTCATATGAGAAGAATTAGGAACTAAATAAATCTTTTTAATTGAAATTTGATAAGTTGTATGCATTAGTGTTTAAGTCCTTGCCTGCCAAGGTGACCCATTATAATTTGGCCAATAAATTATACGAAAGATTATTTTGATAAGGATTGTTCCTCAAAAGGCTGAAAATAAATATCTCATTCAATCCAATGATACTTCTTTTGTGTATCTTTCCAAAAAAGTTAAAAGCAGCGTATAACAAAGATACATGAACAGCCATGTTTATAGCAGTACAACTGACAGCTAACAACAGCTAAATTGTGAAAGTCACCAAAATATTCATCAACAGGATAATGGATATACAAATTGTGGTATATATACACAATGGAATACTCTTCCATAAAGACAGATTGGAGGCTTCTGTAGGTAAATGGAAGCAGCTTAAGACCATCATGCTTAGTGAAGTGAGTCAAACTAAGAAGGTTGAACATGGCATGGTTCCTCTAATATAAGAAATTCAGAATACAGGCATTTTAAAGAACCAAATGGGTATGATAGTGGGAGTCATGAGAGATAAGGGAGGGTGATGGAGGGCCAAAACAGATTGTAATGTTGATGTGGTATACATGTGCACAAAATACTCAAGCTCCCTGTAATCATTGTGTATCACATATGTATATATGTATATAATAAAAGAAAAATATTTTTAGTATATACAAATTTTACACTAAAATTATATCCACTAAATAAGAGAGTTTTGATAATCTGCTTTTATTAAAATGACTTAGATATTTCTTTAAAGAAATTGGCTTCAGAATAGTTAGCAAATTCTTCTGCCTATTCTCAATAGTAATATAATACCCTTTACTATTTATATATGGGCTTAATTTTTGGAAGTAGTCAAAAGTTACTTGGCATGAATTCCAGTAAATAAGTTGCTGATCATGCTAGGTTCTTTTGGAGAAGGAAATAAAACAATGTGATTAAAAAAGCCTTTCTTACCTAAGTCAAGGTGGCTGCTTCAGGTCTTTTATCGACACAGTAAAAGGTAAAATGTTTGGGTGAATACCAACTTGAAATGCAAGTTTCTGAAAAATCTCTGACAATTTATTTCCCAGCCAAAAGTCTTTAACTTGAAACTCTCTCATTAAAAATCTCTTTTCTCTACGAGGTATTTACTTTATATTACCCCTACTGTAGTACCATAAATTTTGTTAAAGGAAGAACAATGTCTTTTGCTCACTTTGGTGTTTTGCATACTTAACACACACCCTGGCACATAGCCATGTACTCAATAACTGTTTGCTGAATTAGAAAAATGTAAACACACCAACTTATCTTTTCAGTCAATGTTGACCTTATCATTGGTCAGAACCATCAGCAAGGTAACTTTTAGACATTATAAACTGCAAACCACATGTAACTAAGATTATACAATTAAATATAGCTTG
Organism: Ctenodactylus gundi; assembly: GCA_004027205.1. Lineage (NCBI taxonomy): Eukaryota > Metazoa > Chordata > Mammalia > Rodentia > Ctenodactylidae > Ctenodactylus > Ctenodactylus gundi. Next base: position 1,055,668 of record PVKB01000080.1, read on the forward strand.
TTTTTACTTTAGTATATTTTAGAACATAATTAAAGGTGTTTTCTAATAGTCACCTAAGATTATTTGGATTTTGTTATGACCTTTGTAAACAACATAGAGCAAGTACTCAGAGATATTTTCATGATTTCTAAGAATACTTTTGCTCCTATACTGAGCAGGCACAATGATCCAGCTAAAAGTTGGCTGTAACTAGATATTCTTTGTCACAAAATTGCTCCTGGCTCCATGTAGGCTAAGGAAGGCCTTCTTCAAGTGGTATTGGTCTAGCTCATCTCATTGCCTGAATTGTTTTTCCTCATATAGCTAATGATCAAATTGCTCATTATTTTCTATGTCTTGGCTACAAACTATAGGATTTCAGAAGATACTTTTTTCATTGTCGCTTGTATTATTTTTTTAAAAGAAAAATTAAATTCAAATATGAAGTAACATAATTCTAAATAAAATTAGCTAAGTTTAACAAATTCAGGAATGATATTAATAGAGAGATAATTCTGTGTGAAGTCATCATAGATTTAAAAGCCTCTCTTTGTCTTACAGAGTTCCATGTCTTTTCAATAACATGAAAATTGGTGCAGGAACATAATGATTTTCCAATTTTACTTATTAGTGTCAGTTGACTATCAGACCTCTTGTTTTTAAAGTATATTAATGTTAAGAAGTGGTAGGTTAATAGTCTTTCAAAATTATCTCTTTATTAGTAGGCATTCATTCTATTTTATGTTCCCATGGCAATGTTTATTTAAAACAATGACTTCTAAGAGGAATGCTTTGTGTTAAGGCTGCCGTAGTTACATCAAGAGTAAATAAAATCACCATCTCAGTAGAAAAATAGCAAACACAAGTGCAGAGATATTTACCAATGAATGAATATTCAGTCCAAAGAGAATTTCTTATTTTCTGACTGTGTCTGGGAATATTAGAAAAAATGAGGAAAATGTTAAAAATTATGTAGAGAAGGGCTGGAGGAATGGCTCAGCGGTTAAAGTGCTTGAGCAAGCCCTAAGCCAAGCGCTAAGTACCTGAGTTCAATTCCCCAGCACCACATAAGCTGGGTGTGGTGGTGCACGCTTGTAATTCCAGCACTCGGGAGGCTGAGACAGGAGGATTGCCATGAGTCCAAGGCCAGCCTGGGCTCTGAAGTGAATTCAGGACCAGCCTGGACCACAGAGAAGACCCTGTCTCAAAAAAATGTTTAAAAATTATGTAGAGAATATATCTTCTTCACTTTTAAAGTAAATGTAAACTTTGAAATGAAAGTATCAATATATTACTTTGGATGTAAAGCTTACTTTACAAAGACACCTAATCTTAGGTAAGTGAGACATCTGAATTTATTTAATTATTTTATGTACTCCTTTGTTAACACTTTGTTTCCAATCAAGTTATGAGAGTGGTTTCTATTACAATATCTGAAAAATCTGATTTGGATTTCTTTTATCCATATATCTAATTAGCCAGGGGAAACCTGTATTGAAAAAAGAACGGATTGCATGACAATTTTATAAAAGAAACTTTTGGCCTGAAGATTGGAATAGAAGCTTTTTCAATATAGTCTGATTTTTGACTAGAAAGCTCAATTTCAGTGACTTTGGTTTGAAAGTTAAACTGCAGTTGGTATTTTAGGTAGACAGTGAATATTTTTTTCTTTTTTTTTGCTAGTGTTTATCAGGAGAGAGATTTGTAGAGCCTTAGTAAGGTGAGGGTAATTTTATTTTTAAATGTATTGCATAGAGTACACAGCAAGGAGAGAAAAGGTAGTTTCTAACTTTAGATTGTGTATTATCCATTTTTTTAACACGAAAGTTTTTAATTTGCTCAAACCATGTTATTATTACAAATCCAACAGAAACCTCACAGTGAAGTTTTCTTTGTTACATGATTCAGAACATTTCTCTATTTTTAAGCTTACAGTAAAAATGTGATTTCAGAGTCCTGGTGTTCCAATATTCGACTGTACAATTTTCCTTGAGATACATGAAATGTTAGGTTTAGATTTATATCAGCTTCTATATTATTGGTTTTTCTTCCCACTTTCTTTTTCTTTGACTTTGGAAAAACAGCTGCCAAGGTTGGTTTGAGACCTTTTTACGACTTCTCTCACACACAATCTCAGCTCTCTTAGTCCTGACCTTTGTCCTTCAAAGGGATGAAGATAACTTGATCCTACTAGTCACAGAGAAGGAAATTGAACTTCAAGGAGAGAGAAGTAGGGGATAGGGGGAGAGAAGCAATCACAGTGAATTTTAAAGCAAAAGAAGAATTGAAATTCCCTGTGGGTATTTTCACATAGAATCAGGTTATAAAAGCAGATAAAAATGTTTTATTGTTTTCGTTTCTTTGTCTGGAAGCATAAAATGTATGGAAGAGATGGGGCCGTAAGATGTAGCTCAAAAATGGGCCGTGATGATGATCTTGCTAGGCTGCATGGACTGTTGCAGAATGTCTTTCTTTTTACCTCTTTTCCTGTGAATATATTTCTGAGTTCTCTCTGCATTTTGAGCGTCTGTGTTTCTCCTGAAAACCAACACCTTGCAACTCTGAACAGATTGCCAGTTGTTCTATTGCCAAAACATTAGTCCTTCTTTCACATTTTACCAGATTTATAGGCCCCAAATTAAGGTAAACTAACATAAAAAGAACTCATGTATAAAGCCATCATCACGTGTGTCACCATCATGGATTATTTTTATCATGACATTAATCACTATCAGGCATATTCTTCATTTTGTCTGTTTACTCTCTCCTCCTCCTAGATGCAGAATGTTATGAGAAAGAACATTCATCTTATGAATATTCTATCACTTACAGTCATGTCAGACACGTAGTAGGCATCACGCGTCAGCTGAGCCAGTTGGTGAGTCACCGCAGGCAGGTGTCTTCCCTCATCATATAATAAGGCTCGCTCCTAACTGCAGAATTTCCTGGCCCCTTGGACAGTCACACCTCTTTGGTCCCCTGCATTCTTGGCTTTTCTACTTGAACGTTTAACAGGACTCTCACGTTTAACTTTCCTCAATATTTCTCCTGTTTTTTTTTTTTTAAACATTTCCATTCACTGTCAAATATGCGTCAGCATCATCTCACGTAGGTGACTCAAGTGTTACTTTATTGCTCCGTTTCTTCCCTCCTATGCAACTGTCTTTCCTCGGGTCTGTGGGGACACATTCCAAGACCTTCAGTGGATCCCTGAAAATGCAGGTGGTACCAAACTCTATGAGTACTATATATTTTTTTCTCCACATTCATAACTATAATAAACATTAATTTATGAGTTAGCTCAAATAAGAGTTTAATAATAAAATAGGGCAATTATAACACACTTTAATAAAAGTTATGTAAACTCTCTTAAAATATTGTATTGCAGAATAAGAGGGAACTACTATATAATTCATCAGGGATTCAGATTGTTTACTTCCAAAAAAGGATCTATCCACATTTTTTTTCCCTTTTCCACTGGGACAATCCACCACTGTCTCATGCTGACCTCTGTAATCGCCTCTGTGTGTCACACCCTCCCACCATCCAGATTGTGATAAGAAATAGCATAAAATGTTTTAGAGAGCCTTTGCTCTACCCATGTAATAAAATCTAAACTCTGTATTGTGGCCTTAATGACTTACATATTTTTCCATTTTGCTTCATCTTGGCAGCCTCTTAGCCAAGAGGGACACAGTGACCTTCTTATCCATCAGCCAGGTTTGATCACACCTGAACTCAGGGCCTGTTGAATGTGTGTCCTGTTCTCAGTTTAGCGCTCTCTGTCATCATCTTGTTACTCAGCTCTGAGCTCCTATCTCTGAAAGCGGTCTCTGGTCGTGCTCCACCTCATTCCCTCATTTATTTTTTGTCTAGAACTTAAACTCTATCAAACAATAGCATTCATTTGTTTTTCTCCTGAAACCCAAGCTCTGTAATTGCTGAGAGTGAAAACTGTAACTTTTCTATTCCCTGTTCCAGCCCCAGGGCCAAGAACTGTGCCTGGCATACAGTAGTATATGCTTAATAAAATACAGAGTACGTACATATGCCAATGGAAGTGCAGAAAGTTGAAAAGGAGCTGAAGTTTACTTGCCATGTCCCTTGGATAGGAAAAATTTTCAGACTTAAACCACCAGCTGACACAGATATATAAAAAAAAGAGCCAAAGAAGAAATAGTCTTCTGAATTCTAAGCTTATTAAGAGAAAGGCAGCCATAGGAAAGCCTCTGTGTTCAAGTGACTGGCGGAGCTGTGTGAGTGGTTTTGTTATTAGTATGGACGTGCCGGTCTTGGGATTACTGCGCCTTTCTGCCAGCTGCCGTTTCTTGGAGACATTAGGGTGTCAACTTGAGAAAGCTATGTTCCATAAATCTTATTTAGGCGGCAATCAATGCTTTCTCTTCAAAAAAGTGAGAGTTTCAATTAAGTTTTAACAAACTAAGGTTATCTTGGAGATGTAAATAATATGTTAACATTGTGCTAGATTCTAAAAAGCTGAGTGCATTAACTTGGAATGTGCTGACCTAGTGGTAAATTGATATCTGGGCTGCAGTTGCCAGGGGAGGATTTTTGTCTTGTCTTCACATAGAAGAGAAAATGCACGGGAGTCTGGGTCAATTAATCGTCTGCCTGGGTGCTGCCCTATCTATTTCAGGCAGGGAGACTCAAGAGGGAGGACTCGTTTACTTTTTCAGTAGCTTCTTGTTGGGGAATCTCAGTTTCAAAAATCCTAGAAACCATATGTGTTAGTTTAATCAGAGTTTGGCCCTGAGGAGAATTAAAATGAAAGGAAATTCCACAATTAGAAGGTGTGGAAGTAGAAAGCTGACTAAATCAAGCCCTCAGAGAGGCAGTGTGGGTTGGTGAGATTACATTCTTAGGGGTATAATAAGCTCTGGTTTAAATTTCCAGATTGTTTCGCTTAAGAGGTTCAGTGTCTGATTTCTAGTGGATTGCAGGTACTAAGGCTTCGCGTTTCCCTCATGAGGGCCTCACGTTTGTAGTTTTCACCTAAAACTGAAAAGAGGACAGTTTCGAGCCTGTTGAAGATATGAATATAAGTTTGCAGCAGAAGATTGGACCGGAAGCTTCGCTTTCACTTAGGCTTTTCCCCCTCCTATTCTTTTGCAGGGTTTCTCTTCTGTCAGGTTGGTTTCTTAACGTGGTTGTAAGTTATGAGTTACTGGTAATTAACGTGGACTGATAACTGCACAAGGAAATGGCTGATCAGATGGAAATTAGCTAAGGCATAGCCTGGCTGCACTGCTAGGGTGATAGAGAGACTGCAGCATTTAGAAGCTGCTTGGGAGTTCTGAGGGATGAATGGGGTCTTTTGTGTTAGGAAACCTGGCACCAACGTCTTTGATGTGGGAGGGGTACATAATCAAACAAATATAAACAGCACAAAGAAAACACCAATGAACACTTAGGAAATGATTTAGAAGTATGTTTTATCATTCATATTTATATCTACATATGAGTACAAATATATATTATATATATAGGCTTCCTCTAGATCCTCCAGGTATTCTGGTGCTTGTTTCCTTTACCACCTTCCTGAGTATCCTAAAAATATACAACCAGTTCTTAAATTCATGCATGATTTTGAGTGTACAACTTGTAAGTTTCTGAGATCAAAGAGGTGAATAAAAATATCTGCACTTCAAACAATTTAAATAATCCGGGGGCGCGCGCACACGCACACACTCACACACACATTCAATTTTATAAAGTTTTTAAAATATAATAAGTATATTCGAAGAGTAGAGATGGTATTGATGAAAAACAAATGCTTAAATTCACAGGAGGTGTGTGAGGTGTTAAGAGTGAAATCTCCAAATACATACAGAAAGAAGACTATCGAAGTCCTAACCAGCCAATCCCAATTATTTCTGGTATAATTTTCTTTATTCGTCAGGATGTAGAAAGTCTACTTTAATCTGGTTGTTTTAGTCATTTCTGTGTCCTGTTACAAAAATTCTCATTCAATGCTCATGTTGTATTTATGCTACTATAATTATTAGCTAGAACGCAAGGTGTTAAATCAGAACACCAGAGGCATTAAAGAGGTTCTTTTTGACACAATAAATAAAAACACTAGTTTACTTAGTGCTTTACATGGTTTGTTAGCCTCATTTCTTGTTTGTACTTAAGTTTCCTCTTGAATTTAGAATTAAGATGTGTTTTAGAAGTGTAGCGATATATGATCAGATTTGAACCAGGCCGTGTCTTAGATAAAGCTATTCAAGCTAAGATAATTTGAACTCTAACTTCTACGTAGTACTCTGGCTGAATAAGCTGGGAGTTGGCTGAACCTGGTGCAGTGAACCAAAGTGGTTATTAGTTTAACTTAAATCAAAATGATGTGATAATTCATGTTGAAATTAGAGGAATTTGAAGTGAGTTCTTCTTTTTCTTTTTATGCTATAATAGCTTCAGTTTAAATTATGTTATTCAAAGGGTACTGGAGCTTTCATAAATTATTCATTTGCAAAGATTTAGCTATTTCAAGCCACATCCCCTTGAAAACAGAATGGGTTGAGCAGAATGGTTACATTGGGCTGAGGCATTCGTAAATACCTCTTTGCCTTACTCCTGCAACTGATTTGGGTGTCTCTTTAAAAGACATTTATTTCCCGCTACCGGGTTATCTCATTTAATAGCTCCCATTTCTAGAACAACTTAGGAATGCGTTTTTCCCCCATTTTGATTATTTCACAGTATTTAAAACTGAGATGGAAAGTAAGACTGTACATTTCAGCAACCAATGGACCTTTCTGTGCAAGACACTCTTTCTTTAACATTTGTGATCCTGTGCCTTTCAGGAGGAGCACTGCTTTCTTTTTATGTATTCTTCTACCAGTATAAGTGTCTATATTCATAAGCTTATCCTCTGAGACACTCTTATTAATGTATTTTGTTACAGTTAAGATGACTATAATTAGAAAGGCTGCTTAGCTTGCTGTTTTTTGGGTAGATTTTCTTTATCTGAACCAACTGACTTTATTATTGGATACAGCTGCTCATTTAGTAATCAATCATCTATAATTATGTTTTGAAAAAAAACTTATGAACAGACACTTGTAGTCTCAGGTACAATTTGTAAGTCATTCTAAAAACTTAAGTTCTGTGATTTCTTTGAAAGATTAACTCAGTAATTGAAAGATTGCTTCTCCCTGTAACAAGCATGATGTGGTATAGCTTGTGCTACTTAGTGCATAATTTCAAGCTTTATTTGGTTTCAAGGATGAGTCACTTATTCTTTTCCTTTTCTAACCCTTTCATGCTTCAAAGTTTCTTGATTATAGGTTCTTTGCTTGGTTAATCTTGTAGTAAATGAGAACTGGAGGCAAGTGAGGGTGGAGAATCAGCATGTGGGACATTTCCGCAAGTGAAAGCAGAGCGGTGGGGAAGGCAGCACGCGCATAAAAGTGATGACAGCGGAAGCCAGGGAGTAGAGTGAGGAGGAGGAAATGGGTGGTAAGAAAAAGCAACACCCGCGGAAACCAGGTATACGAGAAATTTGGTCATGAAGTTTAAGAGATCAAGAGGTAGTAGCTGGTGAACACATTACAGTGGAGGGTTCCTTACTGTGAGAGAGCTCTTGCCTATATGTACATAGAGAGAGAAGTGAGTGATCGTGTGATAAGTGTGACATCGATGATACAAAAGGGAAGAAATAATTGTGACAAATTCTTGAAGGAGATGCCCATGTGTGCGAGAGGCTAAAAATGAAAGATGAAAGATGGCAAGTTTGAAGGCAGCCTGGGCAAATTTGGGATACTATCTCAAAATAAAAAAATAAAAGGGTTGCAGTTGCTCCCTGGGTTTAATACTCAGAAACACACACACACACACACACACACACACACAGTCTTCAATGAGGAAAGAATTATAAAGATAGCAGTTTTGATGCTTTTATGTGTCAGCTTCATGAGGCTGTGGTACCTAGTTGCTTAATCAAACACTAATCTAGGTTTTACAGTGAAGGTAATTTTAAATGTTATTAATCATTTTTAATTCTGAGTGAAGTGAATTATTTTGAAAGTGGTAGACTTATTAAGAGATTTGTAAGCCTTAAAAGCAAAGAAGGAGGTTTCCTTAGAAAGAAGAAATTCTGCCTTCAGATAAGAATGAATTTGAGGTTGCACTGTCAGCATTACCCTTAGTCTCTGGTCTTCTGGTTCCACTGTAAGTTTGAACTTGCCATCCTATGGCTTAGCCTAGGAAGAAAGATCAGCTGGTCTTGAGTGATGATCACAAGACTGGAGGAAAAGCAGTGAGGATTGCCAGCAGGTGAGCACAAGCTCCCTGGCAAGGACAGGGCCCCTGACTGTAAGCAATGAGTGCACGGGACAACTGCAGCAGGGACAGCAGCCTGGAAGCAGCCAGACAAGCTTCTGGCTGTGTGCTCCAACAAAAGCTCTTGGGTGTAGCGAGTTGCAATGCCAAGCCATTCTGGTTGCAGTGTAGAAACAAGATATTTGAATTTGAGTTTGAGGATGGTCGGATTGAAAGTACAGAGTTGCAGTAACCGCCAGTAACTGTTGGAAGGCTCAAAGAGGAGAATTGGAAGTGTGTTGTAAATTCTCCCCAAAGACAGTCTGTTGACAAGTTATAATATAGAGAAATCAGGGACCTCTTTGCTGGTCACTAGGAAGGGAAGAGTGCTGACAACATAGGGGAGAAAAGGACTGTGGTCTTTCTGAAAGGTCACAGGAGAGAGAAGAGCCATCTTACCCTGGTGTAGTTTGCACAGTGGGAAAGGGGTATAAGTCCATTTGGACACAGCATCAGCCTGCCCTTACTCATACAACCTCATAGAAGCAGAAGAAAATACTCCAGAGTGGGACATCTTTGCAGGCTGGGACACAGCAAGAAGGGGGGTACTGAGTTACAACCTGCTTCTCAGTCAGCAGGATTGAAGGTCTTAGATATGGAGACTTCCCATTCAAGTAACACAGGGAGGGGAAGGTGTAAATTTTTTTGGACTTTAGGCTCGCTTCAGTGGTTTTCTGTGGGTATATTGAACTTGTATTTACAAACCAAAACAACACTGTGATACTCTCTTACCCCAGTGACAATGGCTTATGCCAAGAACAGCAAAAGCACTAGATGCTGTTGAGGTGGCATGGAAAAAGGAACCCTTTTATACTGCTGGTGGGATGGCACACTGCTATAACCAGTATTACAGAGGTAACTAAAAAAAAATCTGAAAATAGATATTCCATTTGACCCAGCAGGTCAACAGTATCTTTTCGAAAGGATTCAAAGCACTGTATAACAGAGATTCACGCATGTCTATGTTTATAGCAACACAACTACTAACACCTAAATCATGAAAGATGCCAAAATGTCGATCAGTAGACCAATGGATTAAAAAATTGAGACATCTATGCACAGTGAAGCACTACTCTGCCATAAAGACAAATAGATTTAAATCATTTGTAGGTTAATGGATATAACTTGAGATCATCATGCTTTGTGAGGTGAATCAGTCTCAGAAGATTAAGTATCAGATGGTTTCTCTAGTGTGAGAAACACAGTATAGATATGTAAGGCTTGAATGGGTGAGTACTGGGAGTCCAGGGGTTGAGAGAGGGGGAAAGAGGATGAGAAAGGAGGTAGGGAAGGGAACGTGAAAATGTTACAACATATATGTGCACACAATTCTAAAGTTTCATGTGACCATTGTGTATCACATATACATACTAATAAAAGTGGGGGGGACAAAACAAAAATTATGAACTTCCCAGTTTAACAACCATGTAACACAATTCCTTAAAATAAATTTCTCTGTAGGTGTAGAGACACTTTTTGTTCTGTTTCTGCAGACAACCCTGACTCATAAGGAGATTCAGCATGGAGTAGAAGGATTCTGCACAGGCTCAGATGAGTGATGTCAATCTTTTTAATACAATATGTGAGATGAAAGTGAGAAATAGGCTTAGATGTAGAAAAGTTTCCAAAGGGTTTTAGGTAGGTGCCTGGGACACAGAGTCCTTCTAGAACAGGGTTTCTGTCTTTTATTCTGTATTCTGAAATCATAGTACAATAGCTGGCATTTTGAAAGCATTCAACATATACTTGTTCTTTGTCAAATAAGCCAAGTAAAGGGACTGGAAAGGGACCATCTAAGATTAGATGCTATGAGTTCATAGACTATACGTTGCCATGGATTTGTAGCTTTTTGCAATAATACTGATTTTCTGGGGCTGTGTCAGAAAGAATGAATCATAAGAATCATCTCTGTGAGAACTACTGAGGGTCACAGAGAGAGACCAACCACGGTGGCATGATTGAACTAGACTATGACGATGAGTAGAAAGAGTCAGATGGGAATTACTGATCTTAGCAAACTGATAGGGACCAAAGGATAAAATGACAATGAAGACAGGGAAGATGATGTTTAGTAGGAGAAGCGGCGAGCTGGAAAGAAAGGAGGCATTTGTCTATGAGTTTCATATGTCTCAGGATTTTGTTATCGGAGTAGTTTTAAGTGGGCAAAGGAGGATACAATTAGCAGAAATACTCTTATTTAAAGAATGTAGTTTGTTATCTGTATATATAATTTTCTAACATATAATTGAAGAATGTTTTAACAAGGAAAAATATACTCATGAAGTGCATAGCATTTCCAGCTTTATTTATAAAAAAAATTGTTGAGTGTGGCTCATAGCATGGCCTGATAATTTGTTAGGTGCTAGGAAATGTTCGCTCCCATCAAAGAACACTGGACTTGAAGCCAGAAGATCTTAATGTAAGTCCAGGCTTTGCTGTTTTCTAGATAAGTCAATTGAGCAATCTTCAATCTCATAAATATGTTAGCTTCCAAAAGTCTAGTAAATGATACCTTCTATGATTATTGTAAAAATTAAGTGAAATGTACAAAGGTTCTTTTCATCTACAAAATTTAAATATTAAGTGATAATTTATAAATATCAAGAAGACATGGTACTGTCTCTTGAGTAACATTCTATAATGAGATATTTTGTGGGCACAATTTTAATTAGAAAGTTGTATAATTATAACATCTTAATTATTTTGTTGACTTATTATATTTAATAATTAGTAATATTTTATGTAATTTCAAATTCAATATAAAGCAAAGCACATACTTAAAATGCACCATAATGCACCTTAGGTGTTGTTGCCTTCTTGCTTTAAAAGGGATACCCTTTATCATTCATATTGTTCCCACATTTAAGAAGGGCATGGAATAGATTGACAAATGTGTTTAACTTTATTTCAATAAATCAAAACCGTAGACATGAAAATGTGTAGATATGCATTGCATATTTCTGGAGACATCTAAAGTTAAGTAAAAGAATTCATTTCACATTAGAGCATAATCCAATAGTAGAGAAAAAACAAGTATGCAAACACACAATTGATGTAATTATTTTTTCAGGGAATGTTAATTTATTGTTTAAATTTAAGCTGGATGTACTAAGATTCAGGCTCCTAATAGAATTCCTGGCAGATGTCCAATATCTACCTTGAATTTACAAATCTTAAATTGAGAATGAAGACTGTACATAATCAACATATAAACAGAGTTGTCACAACAGAACTTTCCAAAATTAGGAGTTGAAGCAGAATAGATTTTTATTTCTCTCTCATATAACATAAAACAAAATAGTTGGGCAGTCAAGGGCAGGTGATGAGACCATCAAGGTTTCTGCATGGTGGGTCAGCTTTGCCAATGTAAATGTGTGACTCCTTTCTGTGGATCTAAGGCAGCTTCTTTAGGAATGAAAAGAGTTCAAAGACATTGATTTATGGTGACAGAGAAGTTGCTCATATTACTTTCATTCATATGGAATGTACAATAACTGGCATTTTGAACACATTCAACAGATACTTGTTATGCATGGTCTTCTTTAATTGCGAGGAAGTTTGGGCATTGTGTTTTTTATCTGTGACGACGTTAGCCCTAAAAATATCTACTGAATAAGTAATTACATAAATCAAAATTTTCTGTCTCCTCTACTACTCCTTCTCTCTCTTTCTCTCTCCCTCTCTTGAGACAGGGTATCACTCTGTAGTCCAGGCAGATCCTGAACTCACTTTGTAGCTCAGGCTAGACTTAAATCTCAACCTCAGAATACTGGGATTACAGGTACACTCAGCTAATTTTTTTCTTTGTTTGTTTTTGTGCAGTGCTGGGGAATCTAACCCATGGCCTTGCACAGTAGGCGGTTGATCTAACCACTAAGCTACACACCCAGCCCCAGGTTACAAACTTCAAATCATCATTGTCATCTGTTTTACATGACCAGAAGTCTTTTATATCTTGGTACAGAGTGATTGCTTTTACAATTAGTTTTAAATTTACAACTGTAAAAAAAAGCTGGATCTAATTTGTGTATCTTCTCTAATTTCCATACCTATCTTAAAGCACAGGTTTAAATTTATAAAATAAAAGGTGTTTCAGCAACACTGTTTGGAAATCTTCCCCCCCCCCCCCCCCCACGAGGTTGCTAGTCAATATTTGTTTCTCCCTATTTTGGTCCTGATGGCAGAAGGAGGCTTCAATCTGAAATTGACATGCTTTTTATTTATTTTTTATTTATTTATTTTTTAGCAAGTGCAGAGAGTCCCTCCATCAGATAGCAACCATAGGACATTTGCATCTCATTAACATAGTGAAGGGAGGGGAGTCTTTGATCCAAAACTGTCCTTTCTCGAAGGCTGGTGCCTAATTTTGGGATGTTCCTTGGTGTGGTTAACTACCTAAGGGATATTTGCACCTCCATACCTCAGCTATGTTCTTTTCTGCTTTTCAAGGGCAGGGAGGGTTAGACACCTGCCTAATTTCTGGAAAATATAAACTTCAAAATGCTATCCTGAGGTATCATCTTGACTTACTTTTAAAAAATCTCTAGGTGATGAAGATCACATTTGAGACTACCTTTTATTTCTATTCCTTGTACTTTATTAGATATGACTTGAAAACAGTGAAATTAAAGCAAAGGAATTTAAAAAATCTACACTGAAAACAGCTGTTAATGAAGCACATTAAAAGGTGGTTTCCCCAAGGGCCTCAGGTATTTCTTTCTGTTTATGTACCCTAGGTGCAACTAATACCCAGTCCTTGAGGCAAAATTCTCTTTTCCTTTGTTTAAACTTTGCATTCTTAATGTTTACAATCACCTTTTCCCTCTTATGATTTTTTAAGTACAGATATCATACAGATGATTAAATAGGGAATTAAATATCCATTAGGGTCAGTAGAAGTGGTAAATGGGTTGGGTCAGGGGGAGAGGAGGGAGAGAGAGAGAGAACCAGGCAACAGAATTCAAACCTGTGTGTTTATTTAATGAAAGACTACAGAAATTGGGTGGAGGATTTCATGTGTCTTGTCTCTTACAAATAATTAAATATCCACAGTGGGAAAACCAGGTGTTCTTCCCATATGCATCAATATTCCTGTATCCATTCTATTTATGACTTAGTTATGAATAGATACTATACATGAACTGGAGACAATCTCCCTCCCGCCTTTGCAATCGAATAATTTAAACTCTGTAGGAAAAAAGGAATAATAAAGAAATAAAGAGGTAGCCCAGGGTGTGAGCTGGGCAGCTGGACGTGGGAAAGGGGCAGGTGGGGTGAGGAGGCAGAGATTTGCCAAGGAGCAGTTCCATGAGAAAGACACAGGCTTAGGTCATGATTTTTCACCAGATGAGCAACAGGGAGTCGGTCATCAGTCAGTGCTTAAAGAATTTTCTGGAGGATTTGATGTCTATTCATTAACTTGTTTCTCAGTCGTGCATTCACTCCTTAGTATGTGTCAGAAACTGTTAGATGCTGAGGTTTATCTACAGGAAAAGTGTATTTTGAGGAAAAGACGTGTTAACAGATATTCAGTAAAGACTAAGGGTTATGATGACAGAAATGTTTCTGGGGGTGTGGCAGACACACACACGAGGTGGGCAAGGGAAGGAGGCCAGGTTTTGAAATCTTTATACAGATGGTGCCCTGGTTAAACTCAGTGATTTATTAGAGAAAGCTGTTCTTTGGGGTTAGACAAAGTATTGAAAGAACTAGTGCAGATTTAGAGAATACTAAAGAAAATAATTATATTTATGAATAACCATCTTTTGTCAGGAGCTTTTTTTTGTGACAACCAAGTTATGTAAACTGTGCTTATCCTCAATATAACTATCAGGGATTAATAAACATTTATTTATTTATTTATTTAGAGATAGGGTCCTGCTCTATAATCCATGCTGGTCCTGAACTCAGTATATATTACCTCAGGCTGATCTTAAACTCATGGCATTTCTCCTGCCTTGACCTCTTAACTGCTAGGACCACAGGCATGTGCCACCACACCTGATTTAGGTGGTACTGGAGAGAGGAATTCAGGGCCCTTGTACTTGTGAGACAAGCTTTCTAACCACTGTGCTATTCCTCTAGATCTATTCATACTTAGGATCAGAAGGCTTGAAGAGTTATCCAGATACATACAGTGATTGGACCAAACCCTAAGCTTTTTTGGAGACAAGGTCTCTGTAGTTCAGGCTAGTTCTGAACTCATTATGTAACAAGCCCAGGATGGCCTCAGACTCAAGGCAATCCTCCTGTCTCAGCATCCCAATTGTAGAGATTACAGGTGTGTGCCACTATAGCCAGGTAAAAAACAACAAACAAATTTTTGATTGCCATGTTTTCTATTTTACCTTGCTTTTTAAGTATTAGAAACTGTATGTATCCAGAGTTATTTAACAGTGTGTCTTCTTTATGGTGACAATGATTTAATGGTTAAACTTTTCAACCATTTTAATATAAAGAGGCCTAAATAGTACCTTATTTTCGTGATTGAACTTACTAGGAGAGCATGCAGTTTATGTGATATTTAAGGCCAACTTTACCTAAACCACACACTAAAATACACTTAGCAGGATGAAGTATATTTTCTTTTGACTCAGTGTATAAACCAAAAATATACTATTTAAAACTGCCTGTGATAAATCTATCCACTTGACTTTTGATGCATAGTTGTCCTCTTACTGATGGCTTGTGTCAGCAGGTGTAGGTTTCAGCTGAGGTCTCTTAGAACGACTACAGGTCACAAGTACACTTTGGTGGCAGCTTGTCAGGCACCCTGATCTCCAGGATGCCTTATAAACCTTGGGGTCTGGGGTGTGGCTCACATTCTGCATTTCTTAATGAAAATTTCAGGTTGTACTGGGACTACCAATGACTCTCTTTAAACAACAAGGGTTCATGATGAGTAGGGATCATCTTTGTGGTTTAGAACTGCCTTGATTACACAGTGCAATAACTCAAACAGTTTATCTGAAAATAATTATTTGGTGCCACCAATGTGCCAATATTTCAACACACAATATGTGTATGTGAAGGAGTGTGATCTGGGAACCTGCAGTTTCCCTTGTAAAGTGGCTGTCCTGCACGTGGGGTGAGGAGGGGACAGAGAAAAAAGAGATTTATACTTTTTTGTTCTTATTTGCATTGTGTTAAAAGTCATGAGTACTCTTATCATAAAATATTATTTAAGAGTAGTTTAATTTTAGGGGATACAAATGATTAACACATAGAATGTTAAGGCATGTTATGTGGGGGTCTCTCTTTATGGAAAATGTAGTTTTATTCTAAGGCAAATGGAGAGCCAGGAAAGGCTATTTTGAGGAGTAGGGGACATATGTCCATATTTTGTTTTATAGTTTTCAGTTCAGACTGATTGTCAGGTGATAAGCCTGGAGGCAGGAAGAGCGTTAGAAAGTTGCATAAACTAGAAACGTTCACATAGAAGGAAGGGGGTGGATTTCAGAAGACACAACGAGCTAGTGATGAGTTGTGCTTGGAGAGTAAAGGAAGAGAGAAGCCTTAGATGAGTCCTAGTTTTCTGATTTGGTAAATGGTTGTTGATCCCACTTACTGACTAGATAACATAAAAAGAGCGTAAAAGAGAATGTTACCTCTTACTAGAAGAACTTAGGTCTCAGATTAGAATCCTAGAAAGTGTTAACACCAGGGAAACTTCATTAAGTCTTTCTGGGTCCTGCAACTCCCACTGCCTCTTGTATTTACTGACATTCTTTGTAGTATGAAATTTGCAAAAAAAGATCTAAGGTTTAGAAAATGTGACCCACAGTGCTGACAGGGTCTACATCTAGAAAGAGATTCTAGTTTAGAAGGCTAATAAATATTAAGCTGAATTTCAGGACTAAGGATTTCTGGAGAGAATTTTCTTAAACCTAGCAATTTCCAATTACATTTTCAAGAAGCAGGACAAAGTCTTTGCTATAAAGAATTCTTGTACATGGACAAGAATTCACTTGGCTGAAGGAAATAAGATGAAAGCTGAGTCCAGCACTGGCCTCACATGGTAAAATTAAGATAAAGAATCAAATATCTTTTGAAGTATAAATAGAATATTCATTTCGATTCATGTTCTTTGCATATGCATTATGTTTTGGGAGATTTTTGCTCACTCATCGGACTACTAACAATTTGAGCTTGGGCCTGTGTCTGTCTTTTTTTCTCAATGCTCTCACAACCTTGAGTTTGTACGTACAACTGAATTTTCTACTTACCTATACAGGTGTAGGGTAGAAACTCAGGAATTTTGTTAGCACACTAACAAATAATGATAGTAATCAGGAAAGGGAAGGAACAGGGCTTTATGATACCAATAATTCGTGTTCAAATGTTATGTTTTTCCCTGGCTCATCACTTTTATATTGTGAATTGTATTAGTTTTCTCCGGCTGTGTAGCAAATTATTCCTATACCTAGTGTTTGAAAAAACAAGTCTTTTGTCTCTTGCAAGAGACCTTAGTTTATTATAGCATGAACATTTCCATAGGGTTGTTAGAGTGTTCTCATGACACACAGGTTAGCTATCTCAGAATGAGTTCCCTCATAAAACAAGATATGAGCCTTGATGTCTTGTATGACATATCTCAGAAATCACATTATTATTTATCCAACATTCTACACAAGTCTATTCTATGTAACGGGGCAACACAGAGGCATGGGCGCAGGACAGACATAGCTGGGGGTTTGTCATGGAGGCTGGTTTCCATAGTAATGAAACATATTTTCAAATAAATATTCTTTTGGAGCACTGAGACTACAGATTCTATTAAAGTCATCACTGCCACCTTCTAATTCTGTGTGCTTCTTTAGAGGTGTGCCAAAGAGCTACAAATCACTAATGAGACACAGATATGTCTAGAAATATAAATATTGTCAATTAACATCACTTTTTCCTATAGAGCAATAGTACGTATGAATTTTTACTTTCAGTTTTTAACATATCCAGTGATTTCTAAGTCTAGAATCTTAGGTCTTGTTGTGAGTCAGTTTTAATGGATGGTAAGACCAGGTAAAGTCAGGGTTCAGCAAAATAGTTAATGGATGTATTTTCAGTAGATGGAACTTGGAAAGGTACCAGTTGCACTTAGTCAAGAATTTCTCCCTGAAAGGATTAAAACTTTGTTTCATGGAAAACGATTGCCTCATCTCTTCCTATTCCCTATAGTCTATAAAAAGCTACTCTATGAAAAGTATTCGTGTACCAGCAATCTCACAACCCTTTAAAAATTCTTCTTTATTTCCCTTCTTTCTTTCTCAAGCCTCCAAAAATGCCATTCCTTATTTGACTATGGCTAAATTCTAGCTGGGATATGGTGGTACAGGTCTGTAATACCAGCACTTTGGGAGGTTGAGGCAGAAGGATTGCAAGTTTGAGCCCAGCCCACGCAATGTAATTTAGAGAGACCCTGTCTCAAATAAACAATAAAAAGGGAGCAGGGGACATATCTCAGAGCAGAGGCCTTGTGTTCAATCCCTAATACCACAGAAACAAAACAAAACACAAAAACAAAAAAAGCAAAAAAAATCTTAAGACAACATGTGCCAAGTTGTGAACTTAGAATTAATGCAGCTTGTAAATTAACAAGGTGTCTTCTAAGTGTCCCATCAGAAGTTAACAGGAAACTCAAAATAGAACATGGTGCAGGTACAGTTTAGATCTCATAGCATGGTCTCTCTTTACAGCTGGGCCGTCCGAAAGTGTGCTGTTCCATTCTGTAAACACAAGGGTCATTGCACAGGACCGGGAACATATATGGAAATCTTTTAGCCAGGGTAGATTCCATCCTTCTGGATCCAAGTAAAAAAATTGACATGAAACTATATGGGGGTAAATGTTTGTTGGAGATTATTGCCAGCCTTATAAAACAAGGAATTCAGGAGTACGCTTTTGACATTTAAAACTGAATCCCCAGTCTAGTTCTATTTTAGCTTTCTATTCCATCAAGTAGCTTAAGTGCTAGTTATATTATAGAACAGTTAGATTCGACCACCTGAGGCTAAATCAAAGGAAAGGGGAAATTTGCAACGGGCTCTCTAGAGGAACGGCAGGATTAACCAAATCACTAACGCTGTAGTGATGCTGCTTGTATTGATTGCGGAAAGGAGAGGTTCAGCCAAATTCACTTGAACATCAAATTATTACACAAAAATTCATACCCGATATTCTACCTTTATTGATAAAATAATGTAAATATGCCTCATAAATTCTAATGGGAGCTCGACTTCTTCTTTGAAGGATTTACTGCCCATTTTGTAAGATTCTCATAAAATATTGGCTTAGCAATCTGTAGGGCGTGCTCATAAAGGACAGGAGCAAGCAGACACTCTTCCTTCTGTACCCGCAGGAAATTTATCCAGGTTGCACAGGAGAAAACCAGACTTGGAAGTGCAACTAATAAATACCTTTGGTGACCTTCCTAGTGACTAGGTTTCTCTGTAACACTATTTGTTTTATAAAAATAGCCATAATATCAATATTAATATCATTGTTGTCTGTTCCAATACACCAGGTAATACCGTAGGGTCAGGAAATCCCAAATTCAGTGGTTTGAAGAAAGAGTTTACTTGTTGCTTAGTTATCTGTCTTTTAATGATAAACTAGGGTTCTGATCCATGTCACCTTACTCTCAGATACAAAATGACAGTCAACTCTGTCTGAGATACTGCTTGTCTTAAGTCAGTGGAAAGAAATTCTGGGGGTGGGGGTACTGCTCTGGGAGCTGAATTAAATATTTTTTTTCTTTTCTTTTGAGAAAGGGTTTAACTTCAATTTCTATTTCATTGGACAAAGCAAATCATGCAGCAGATTCTGATTTCAAGAACATAGGGAGATATACTCCTAACTCTCAGAGTGGAAATGTATCTGGTCCAACCCACTTTCATTGGGGCGGGGAAGAATAGCATTGTAGGGAGGGTAACAAGTACAAGAAACACTAATACCAGCTACCAGAACCAATCTAGGGGTAGTTGTAATGAGAGTAGGATGAGGTATAAATGTGATAGTGTTTCCAATTTGTTAAGAAGAATTCATACAGCCCTATTCTTTAAAAGGCCAACACTGTTAGATAAAGAAGTATATGAATTAAATATGTGTTTAGCAACTAAATAAAACAGTAACTTTAAGGCAACTTATCTAAAGGGAAGATATATGTGCAGAAATACTTATAAGTGCTAAAAGAGAAGTATAAAACTTTATAGTAATTCCATAGAACAATGGTCTCATCAACTCACTCGTCACTAGAAAGCATGCCACAGATGAAGCTTAACTGTCAGTTGCCACTCACTGGTGGGATTTGATGTGGGTCTACAAGCAGTTGATTTGTGGTGGCCTCTGAGCAATCCAACCGTTTTGCTGTGTTATTCTGCACCTGTGGTCAGTCCCCGGAGCTGGAGCATCACTGCCTCAGCTCCACCTTAGACAGCAGACATTAGATTCTCACAAGGAGTGTACAGTCTAGATCCCTCACCATGCACAGTGCATACAAAGGCTCATGCTCCCAGGAGAATCTCATGCCATTACTGCTGTGACAGGATGTGGAACTCAGGAAGTAACGTGAGCAATGGAGAGCAGCTATAAACATGGGTGAAGTTTTGTACACTGGCCTCCTGCTGGGCAGTCCCATTTCTAACAGGCTACAGCCTGTCACCAGTCCATGGCTGGGAATTGGGAACTCCTGCAATATAGCAAACCATTTCATTTAGAGAAAATTGGGAATGATTCATACAGCCTTGGCATGTTGAATCTTTTTTCCAGCCATGTGTGGGAGCTAAATATGGCCGTGGTTCAGGTGACAATAATTTCACGCACCCCTGAACTTTCAAATCCAGGATATTTTCCAGGGCTGGGTAAGGTCAGTAAATTGAAAACTTGGAAGCCAGTGGTGGATAAGTGGGCGAGTGATCTTAGAAGAATATAATCGACAGGTAATGGGTGGACACAAATTCAGAAAACTCCTTAACATTTTCACAACACCTCATGTATCAGACGGGTCTGATGAGAGAATTGGAAGTGAAAACGCATGGTATAATGTTTATCAGATTGCAGTGGCTGGTGATGGAATGGTGCATGAATAAGTAAATTGAGGCTCTCAATCAATACTGGGAACATGTGAATCTGGAAAAGGGCTAATAGAGTGGGATAAGAAAGAAGGGTCAAAGAAACAAATATTCTAAGTGAGAATGGACTTTTAAGGTTGAACTCCTGGCAGGGATTCAGAGATGTTTGTGGTCACTGCAGGCTCTTCCCTTCCCTTTAGGGTCTCTCTCAACCCACATGCTCCTGCTTCACAAGTGCTTCTTGTGACTATCGTCAATGTTACTGCACGTAAATCTGACGCTTGCGAGGCTGCGCACTCACGGTTAGAGTCCTTGCGAGCCAGCTGTGACGCATTTGCTGTCCCTGTTTGAACTGAACTGTTTGATTGCAGAGAGCACTGTGCTCCCCCCCTCTGTTTATGCCAGTTGCACCTGAAATGATGTAATTTAGTTAAATATTACATAAGCTGATGAAATATAAATACGAGGAGAAGAGAACATTGCTTTCATAAAAAGTTAAGTTCGATGACGTGGAGTCAATAACATTTCATTTTGAAAAAAATACCATTCTTCATGTCGATGTGGATGAGAGGAACACAAGATTTTTAAAAATCTTTTTTATTATGTAATGAAATAATTTTAAATTAAAGGATTCTACACTTAAAAAAAAAAACTTTTTCTCCTTGACATAGTGTATGGTGAGGTCACTGGACTCTGAAGCCAGATCTGCTTGGGTTGAAATGTAGATGTGTCTACTCATTAGCAACTGGAACTCTCAGTCTCTCAGTGATGCTGCTTGCTCACCAATAAAAGATGGATAGTGAGTGCTCTAATTTGGTGTCCCCAACCTTTTTGACACCAGAGTTGTTCACTTGAAGACTGGTCTCCAAGGACCAGTGGAGCAAACGAGTCATCCGCTTTAGAACCTCATAGGAGTGTGATGCAAGGGGCAGAGCCACTCCATCTTTCTGCAAGGCCTCCTCCTTCCAAGGTCATGGACTCTTACCAGTCCATGGTCAGAGTCTGGGGACCCCTGCTCTGTCATTATTAGGTTGTTATATAAGTGCAGTGACTTCTGATGCTAACTGCCTAGGCAAATTTCATGAGTTAAGGGCACAGGCTCCTAGTGTCAGGCTCCTAACACTTCAAATTCTAGCTTCAAGTTCTGGCTGCACTCACTTCAGAGCAAATGGCTACAAATTAGAGAACTCCATTGCCGCTCAAGCCCGACGATTTGCTAGGATGACTCACAGAGCTGGGGTAAATGCTACCCTAATGATTTTAGTCTTATTATAACAAAAGGATACAAACCAGAGCCAGCCAACTGGAGAAAGAGGCAAAGGGTGAGGTTGGGAGGTTCCCAAGTCAAGGTTTCTGGTCAACTTTTTTTCTGTCAAGTCCTGCACATTATTGTCATTGGTCAGCTCATGGGTGTGTTGACAATTCCCAAAAGTAATCCTAACCGGGAAGCTCACTGGGTTGCTTTGGTGTCCATAGGTTTCATGAGCATTTCATTACATTGGCACAATTGACTGAGTTGTCGACTGCACCCCTGGACTTCACCTGCAGGCTCCTCCGCCTCTTAGGTATCCTTAGCTCAACATTTCAGCCCTCTACGCATGTGGTTGGTCTCTGCGACAAGGCACCAAAATCTTTCTTGGAGAATATATTCCTTTCCTATCTCAATTTGCCTTTCTCTTCCTGCTACCTCTCTACTGTTGCTTAACTTTTAAAGTTAGTTTTGAAGTAATGTGTATTCAAGTTCAGATCTAGAGTACTGTCTTATGAGGAAGATAGTATAGGATATTACCCATTTCATTATTATTATAGTTATTCAGATCACTAAGGCCTGCAGCAATCAAAATCACAGCATCATGATAATGGTAATTATTAAAAGGTGAAAATGCAGTGAGCAGGTAACTTTTGATGACACCTAGTAAATGTTTTTATCTTGTTTTCATTTTTGCAGTAGAAATTCACAGCTAGCATTTACTGACCATAAGATACACGTTAGACTTAATTGTCAAGATAGAAACCTGATACCCATGCGTGTGTGTGTGTGTGTGTGTGTGTGTGTGTGCGTGTATACATACACACCATTGCATGTATGATCTATTCAGCACAAATAAGCATGAAATTCTGGAGTATCTTTATGGTTTGAAACAGTGCCCAAATGTCTGTGTCTACCCAAGGCTAATGAACAGCATGAAGCCTTTTCCAAATGCATTTTGCAATCCTTTCTTATTGAGATATCCATTCATAACCTGGGGCAAAAAATAAAAAATGAAGATTACCCTAAAAGAGAAAAGCAAAAGCAAAACTATTTTTTCAAAACCCCAAAATCATGTCTCATAGCATCCACATGATGAAAGACAAACAAAACATTCCTGATGTTCTCACATAACATGATTTGACTCACAGTTTGGCTATTTGGAAATGCTGGGATAGGGTAGAAGTAGTACGAAGTAATTATAAAGAGCTCAAATGTCAGCAAGATTCTGTGAGTCTAATGCTGATTGTGGCGGTAAAAACACAAAGCAGCAGGTGTGGGACTGTACTGTTGCTCCACGACCTAAACAGATGCTCATAGATGACTTGCTACTGAGGAGATATTAAATTATATTTCACATCTTTAAGGACATAGCTGTAGAATGGTACCTGTAACAACTAATTTCAAAATGAAAGTGAAATTTTTACTTTTTTTGTATTAGTCAAAATTTCAAGAAAATAAAATCATGTTTGCTTAAAATTTTTGCTTTACAGGTAAATGTCAGTTATCTGGAAAATGAATTTATGTGGAACATTGTACACTCTACCAGGCTAATGGAAGGGAGATGGGGCCACTGTGATGTGCGGGACAGAACATGATCATTGGGAAACCGGGGCTCTTATCAGCTTACTTACATCGGATGCAGTTTTCCTATTTTTATGAACCTAACTTTTCTCAGGTGTAAAATAGATGGGATTGTATACTTTGTAGAATTATTGGGAAAATAAAATGAAATGAAATGTATGAAATCCTGCAGTGCTTTCCCAGAAGACAGGGCTGCAATGAAGATTCTTTGAAAATAATTTGTTGTTGCTATTCAGAGACTCGAAAGTCCTTCAGTCATTCTATATTTTTGACATTCCACATCCTGATGAACTAGTAGGTGTTTTTTTTTTTTTTTTCTTGTAATAAATGTGAACTTATAGGGAACAGGGCCAGACACTGAAAGACCGTAAAATTATGAGTTCTGAGGAAGGTAATTCAATTTTGCAGTTACTGTTTTATTGAAATTATGCTTTATTAATTAAAAGTCATAGTTTGAACAATGTTGATCAGGAAGAAGGCAGAGCGATGACTTAAAAACGTGCAAATCAAAAATATACAATAATCAAGAAAAATTCAAATGAATCTCTGATTTCAATACGTTGAAAGGTACGTAATTCAGAAATTTAAAAATTGTATTATATATGCAATATTAACTATCTTCTCTTCTAATTTTCTTTGCATATGCATGAATTGCAAATTGTATAACACATTAGAGTCGTGGGGCTTGGAGAGTCAATGAGCATCAAGGCCCACCCTTTTTGCAAAGGTTCACCCCTTTCCTAAATGACCATTATCCTTCTTTATACTCTCACTCATGTTGGGGCCTTTTCATGCCACTATTTTTGTGGATTTCATAAGAGGGACACCTGTCTAAAGTCAAGCTTTTGTGATTGGTCCATTTCACTGAGCATTATTGATTCAAGGTTGCCCCATTTTTATGCAAAAACTTTATATCTGTCTTTCTTTATGGCTGCATTGTATTCCATTGGGTATAGGTATCACATCTTTTTAAATCATTCCTCTACTGATAGGTAGATGAGTCTGTGTTGTTGTTAATTTCTTTCCACTTTATTCGTGTGTATATATGCAATACATAATGTTTACATTGACCTTGAATATTTTGTGCATATGCATCCTGTGACAAAATTACAAATCTTTACCCTCTCCCATTTTGACCCTCCTTTTCCCTCCCCACTAGTTCCCATTATTTGCTTCAATTCGTTCTATGAAATGATGGTGATCTGTTAATTTTTAAGAGAGAAATGTTTTCGAATGGTGAGGATGAGGACAAGATTTCAGGGGTGCTTCTACCTCAAGGAATTCTTTAAGAAGCTGGGTTGGAAGGAGGAGAAAGGGAGACAGGGCAACAAGCTGGTTGGTTTTGGGCATGAGATTATCCCTCCCTCCCTCAGATTGACAGATGACATCATTCC
Organism: Ctenodactylus gundi; assembly: GCA_004027205.1. Lineage (NCBI taxonomy): Eukaryota > Metazoa > Chordata > Mammalia > Rodentia > Ctenodactylidae > Ctenodactylus > Ctenodactylus gundi. The sequence goes on from PVKB01000080.1 coordinate 1,080,282, forward strand.
ACTTCTTGAAGGTCAGTAAGACTAAAGAGAAAGGCAGTGGAAAGAGTACAATTTTAAATGTCAAAGCTGTTTCCAGGTCAGGCTCAGTCACCAACTCACAGCATGACCTTGGGCACACTTCTCAATCTCTTCATCCCCTATAAAATGCAGCTACTCTTACTGGCTTCGCCTTCCTCAAGACTTTAGGATGCAGATTAGTTGAAAACGGGGCTGTGAATCACCTTGAAAATTATGCAACATATTCTATAAAATAAATATATAATAATCTTTTCAGAAAATGATCTCTCCTTGTCCGAGATGATTTCCTTTATGGCTGGTGCTATGAAAAAGTTGTTTGCCTGCTTATGAGGGAAATGTCTGATTCTTGAAGAAGCTTATATTGAACTGAATTGAAGTGATAGAGCATTAACACAGCAAATGCACTTTGAGATTACAAGGCAAATTACTTCTCCCCATTTATAACCTCAGTCCTTCCCTGCTCTCTGTGGACAGTCTACTTTAGTTCTTGTTGTTTGCATTACTTACCAGCTGCTGTGCAGCCTGCCCAGTCCGAGTTCTTCATCTCACACAGTTTAACCACATCTCTCAGTAATTTGCTGACTGACAAAATTGCCTGCTCTTTGTTTTCGTGGAGGTAAAACGGTACCCACTTAAGGCCCATTTACACAGGGAAGAAGGGCTGTTTAGAAGCCTAGTGTCAAGTATGACTTTTCTAAGCCATCGACACTGTGACACTGTGGTATCAACAGAGTCAGAAGGTAAAGCTTTTTTTTTGGTAATAAACTGTGCAAGATCTTCGGAGTCTGAGTTTTAAGTGTAACCCCTTAGGTTCTGATTTAGTTTATTCTTTAGATTTCAAGCTTAGTTTTGGCCCAGCTTCTATTACACAGGACCAAGGAAAAAGAGGAAATATGTTTTCTAACAAGCAATGCTTTAGGAGGAAAAATGCCACATAGATTGTAACAATGTGTTCTCTGGTCTCTAGACCCATTACTTAACTGAACATCGTGCTAGACCTGGGAGACAAAGATGAACAGGCGTTATGCTGTTCTCGATGAACTTTGATATGTAAGAAAATAACTGCACTTGACAGTGGCAGATGCTGTCACACACAGTCTAGCTGTGGCTAAAGTGAAGGACTGTCAGGAAGCTTAGATGGCAGACGGCCAGTTGAAAGGACTAAGAGGGGCATACTGGCTGTGCTGCTTTGTAGACTAGAGGCTTTGATAGGTTGGTGGTTATCAATCCCAATATAGTGTGTGTGTGTGTGTGTGTGTGTGTGGTGGGGCACAAACAGTACAATCAGGATGATTCTTTTGTTTTGTCTCTGGGCTTTAATTAATATTTACTTATTTATTTATTTTTGTAACTCGATGGGAATACCATAGGAATGGGACTGTCAGAGCCCTCTGGAACTCACATCTTACCACAACCTGTCTTATACATACAGCTACATAGTTTAGTGTTTGCCTACTGTCTTCCAGTCCTGCTCTGAACTTCCAATTTTCTGGAATGGGAATTTTTACCTTGTGGCATTGATTATTTGAAGTATTTTACTTTGCTTTTGGTTTTCACAGTTACAAGTCTGCCTTGAGTCACAGAAGGGATTTTAGCAGTGCTGCCACTGTTAAGACTTTGGTGATTATGAGGGATGGAATAGCTCATTTCACATAATCAGATGGATGTGAGTCCTCATGGATGGGATATTATGGGGTTTGGATCTAAAATGCTCCTCTAAAGTCTCATGTGTTTGGAAGGTGGCTAGATCATGGGGGAGGTGCCCAGGGGGCTTTCCTCCTCAGTGGGTTCATCCATAGATGAGATCAGTAGGTGACATGCTGGGAGGTGGGTTCCTGAGGGCCTCATCTGGAAGGAGGTGCCCTTATCCTTGGCGCCTTCCCTCTCCAGTGCTTCTTTGTTGCCAAACCCTACGTGGCTTCCCTTCATCGTGTCTTCTGCCATTGCCATTTCTGCCTTGAATCCATGGGGCGGGAAACTAAATATCAATAACCTACCTCATGACATGTTGATCTTTCCACTCACTTGGGTTTTCTTTAATTTTTGTCAGTGATGATTTGCTTTAAGCACATAGGGCCTTTCATGTTTTGGCAGATTGGTTTACCCTCTACATTTTAAGTTTAATGACAACAGACATTCTTTTTTCGAGGTGTTTTAATTCATAACAGAATGAGCAGAACGTGCAGAATTTTCATTTGCTCGCTGCCCCGATATGTGCATGGCTTCTCCCCGCCATCAACATCCCGCACCACAGTGGTGCAGTGTTGCTTGATGAGTCTATGTGTCATTATCATCCATGATCCATAGATCATTTTTCTCCATTGTTGAAAGGAGTCGCTTTTGGAGTAAAAACCCTCACTGCATTTACACCTTAGAATAGCTGTGGGCCTTTGGGGGTTTTGGGATATACATATATGTATAATCACTGAGGCTACTGATCACCTCATGGCTTCCTTGTGCTTATGGACACAAACCCCTTTGTTGCCAACTGCAAGTAGCATTGCAGACTGCTTGGGTTTTTCTCTGTATTGTTTTTATTTTCTCTACTGTCGTTGTTGCCTTTAGCTTTCCTTTCAATTTTGTATTTTGTCACTATTTTCTGGAACTCTTCTCTCTCTCTTCATTAAATTATTTTCCAAATGTCTTACTTTGAGATTCTAGAGAAATTCTGATTTGTTGCCATTTTTAGTTGTTAATTTTCTTATCGTTGACTTATTTTAAAAAGTTCTTTGTACATTGTGCATAGTGGTCTCTAATCAGATATAAGTCTTAAAAATATTGTATCCCAGCTTGCAGTTTGCCTTTTTGTTTCTGTGAAAGTCACTTTCACAGAGCATGCATTTCAGATTTTAATAGAGGTTTTATACCTAAAAATGTCATTGTCAAATCCAAAAGCATCTAGATTTTCTCCTGAGTTATCTTTTAGGAGTTTTGTTGTTTTGTGTTTTACATTTAGGTTTCTAACCCACTTTGAGTTAATTTTTGTAAAAGGTGTATAGTCTCTATATTAATTTTGGACACATAGATATTCTATTTTTCCAACACCCCTTGTTTAAAAGTAGCCTCATGGAATCATCTTCATTTATTTGTCAAAGATCTGTTAACTATTTAGGTGGGGCTATTATCTATGCCATCTATCACGTTCCAACATACAATCTTTAACTGGTACCATGCTGTCTTGGTTGCCACAGTTTTAAGTCCTACAGTCCAGCAGTGTCAGTCCTCTAACTGTTCTTCTCTTCTATTATTGTGTTGGCTACTTGGGGCTTTTGACTCTCTCTCTAAACTTTAGAATAATTTTGTTCATATCCGTACAATAACTTTTGTTATTTTTGACTGGGTTCGTGACTAAATAGCTAAAATTGGGAAGAACTGACATTTGTCAAAGTTGGGTCTTTTTATCCATGTATATAGAATATTGCTATATTTATTTTATTCCTTTCTGATTTCTGTAAAGTTTTGAAGTTTTTGTAATATAGAACTTGAACATATTTTGTCAGATTTGTACCCAAGTGTTTTATTGACCTTTTTTTTTCTTTTCAGTGCTGAGAATTAAAATCAAACCCAGTGTCTCATGCATGCTAGGCAAGTGCTTTACCGCTGCACTACATCACCTGTCCAGAAGTTAACTCACGAGAGCTCAGCTGAAGACTTCAGGGGGGCCCTTAGCAGGTCTTCCCAGTTCTCTTTCTGTGAATCTATCTCCTCACTGTGTCATATGAGCCTCTTGGGCCTCGTGGACTCTACTTTGTCTTGAATCAAGGGGTGTAGTGGACTCCAGCTGAGTTCCTGCCCCTGCGCATTGACCTGGAAATGCTTTTCAGGTAGTGAGACTTTATGGTTTAGCTTATTTGTTACCTGTCCCCCAAGACCACTGTCCTTCCTTACCAGATAGTCAGTGTTTTAACAATCATTGTTTCATATATTTTTTCTGTTTCTAAAGAACAATATTTCATATTTACATATTGCAATTTATTCAATTATTCTATTACTAGCAGATATTTAGGTTGTTTCTTTTTTGCTTTAAAATTATGAATGTTCTTCTCCATATTGTTTGATTCATGCTGAATTTTGCCTGAACAATGAATATGTATTGAGATATTTAACATTTTTAAAAGAAAAGAGCAAAATTGGTGCCAATTATATTATAATCAGAACTGTGTGAGGAAGTATATATAATCCTATTGCAGATTCTTGCTTAAAGATATGATTTTCAAAATGATTCAAGCATAGACTAAAGGAACAGGAATTCACAGTCACTGAGCTTATCCAAACCCCTAGGGGAATTAGGAATTCTAGATAAATGACAGTTCTTTTGGATATATGAAAGGTAAATATTGCACTAAAATATGAAGCGATCTCAATCTAATTACAGCATATTGAAATTCTGGAAATCACATTATATACTTTCTAACTTTAATATAGAAAACAGAATTAAATAATTTAACATTTTATGGCTCAAAAATATCCTTATAAATATAAATATTTATATTTGGCTGTAGATATGGGATATGGAATGACTCAGGACTGGCAAATGCCCTCGGGGTTAGAGAAGCGGAACAGTCCTGCATTTTAGTTAACTTCCTGGTAGGACGATTCTTTTGTTCATAGTATCTCATAGTGAATATTTTATCTGCAGGTCTTATGCGGTTATCAGACTCTGTCTCTTCACAGTGATTTATATTCCTGTCTCTCGGTGCTCCTTAGATTATTAGTTCTTAGAGGGCAGGGGCACTGTGTTCTTCATGATTGTAAACCCCACAGTTCCTGTGTGAGAATTGGGTATGATTAATCAAACCAGATGCGCAAAGGGTTTGGGGGAGTGAGATATTCTAAGCCTCTTTTGGATGAATTGGGATATATGTAATTAAATATCTGATGTAGGAAAACAGTGTTTTTAATGCTACTAGTCAGTTGTGAAAGAAAAAGACAGTCTGTCTTAATCTAAAAACTATGTCTTACCTGCAAAGAGTTGAGTGCTATGTACTTAGACTGGCAAGAACATACAGAAGTGGGAAATGAATAAATAAAGACAAAAGTTTCTCCAGTAGTGCTAAGGATGAAAGAGTTTCTTTTGGAACACCTGCCTCACTCTGCATGTGTTCTTGCTGGTTTATGTACACATGCCTGAACTTTCCCTAGGTACATAGATACAGTTTACATGGAGATGTGGACTACTAGTGTCTGCTTCTGTTAGATGTTAATGTTTATAACCTTCCCCTTTGTTGGAAAAGGAAAAGAATAGAAATGTAGGTTTGATTGTTATGTCTTCGTTCCCATCCAACAGTCATGAAACCAATGGAAGAGAGAAATCCTTCAAATTAAGTAACTAAATAAATGTGCATATTAAGCACTAATTGTTCAATGATCATTTTGCTAGGGATACTCAGAATTTCCTTTCAGTGTTGATGATTTGGCCATCATTTATTTCCTCTGAAATGGGGGCATTTGTTTCTTTTCTTATTTATTTATTTTGTGTGAGGGTGGGTGCTAAGAAGTCACATTCCAAAAAGAGCCAGTTAGAAATTAAACTGCAAAGCATTTCTCTAAGATTTTCCTTCACATTAAAAATAATTCTTGTTTGCCCATTTGAAAACTGAATGTGGAAAAAGGATAGCCTGCCCTTCGCTTCAGAGAGAATTTTAAGGAAGATTTGACTATATTTTGACAGAATTAACTTCTGCATTTTAAGTATTATCCATAATTTATGATTGCTATCCTTGCCCACTCTTCAAGGAGTATTAAACTAAGTGTGAAATATTTTTCTTGTCTCTTATGTGTATTATAAAATTGAGAAGTACAAAGCATATCTGAGTATTTTCTGTAAGGATTGCTTATACCCCCTGAAGAGTTGTAGGAAGATGTTTATAGGAAAGATATATTGCAGAACAAAAGAGTATACCAGCAAGTGTGTTGATATTGCTTCCAAGTTTTTGAGTGTATAGCAGAGCAAAACAAACAAAAAAATCTTAGAAAAAAATAGTGGAGACATACTGATCTAAAGACCATTAGATTTTGCTAATCTTCTTACTTTTAAATGTAAATCTCATTGCTGAATATATTGTTCACTGACAAATTTTCTCTCCTGATACCTTTATGTGTATTAGTTTGGGTTCTTTCAAAAGACAGAATTTATAGATTTTATCACAAAAAGGTCTATTAGGAAGGCTTACAAATCCAAGGATAGAGATGGTCCGAGATGACTGTTCAGCCGTGAAGCTGATCTCCTGCCTGGGACTGCAGAACAGCCGGTGAGGTTGAGAGTCAGCTGTAGATCTCCGGTGAAGACCGAAGCCTGAAGATCGGCGACTGAAGAGCAGCAACAGGCAGACAGGAGTAAGTCGAGACTGGAGCCTATCTGTGCTGATGGTCTGCGATGTGTAGCAAGTTGGCGTTCGTAGAAAATTGCAAAGGCGAGAGCTTTCCCAGAGGAGGAGCTGTGACAAGCTTTCCTCTTTTTTCCTTTATACCTTTGGAGCTCCAGTTGGCCCGCCCACATCTGGGTGGGTGCTCTTCTTTCATTGGCCAGCCCACAAATGACTCACACTCTAATCCAGACCAGTTCTTGATCGCCATTCTAGGGTGGTTCACAAATCCTAAACCTAATGGAAGTGTGCACATAATCCACACGAGTTGACATAATCCCTTCAATGGACACAGTATGTGATTAATTTTATGAACTGCTTAAAATATAACAGCTTTCTATTTTGGTAATTCATTGTATCAAATCAGTATCAACTAAATCTAGACTTTGAAAAAAAAGAATAATAAATATAGAGTAGTTTTAAGAATAATTTCTTTAAGAATGAAAGTGTGCTATTTCAAACTTTTTCTGTCATAGCACATTCAAATAGGAATATATAGATATAATTCCCTGAAAAAAGTTATAGAGAAAAAGGCAATAAGTACTCTAGACGTTATATGTATACATGTAAAAGCATAAACAAGGATAAAAACATTTTAATAGTGAATGATAAAAATTATTTAATTATCTTTTATAAGAATAAAGAAATGTGCTATCTAACATTGTAAAGCACATTAGTTTTAAAACATGGTGGTATTTTCTGATTTTCATTCTGTAGGTAATATTAAGGCAAGAAATTAGGTACTCCTATTAAATAAACTTTCCTTGGTAATGAAAAATTTTAGATTTTTAACCCATTGCTTTAGGAGCAACATGATTAATATCATGGGTATTGTCACTTATGCTGAATTTGAATGAGTCATATGGACTGTCAATCAAAGTCAATAGTCAATGACTCAGTGACTTCATGCTATTTGTCATACCAGTGGAAATCACAACTTTTTTTTTTTTTTTTTGAAAGTGCTAGAGATTGAATCCAGGGTCTTCCTCTTTAGCCTTTTTTTTTTTTTTTTTTTTAGACAGGATTTTGCTAAGTTTTCAATTTGTCCAGGTTGAGCTTAAATTTGTGGTGCTCTTGCCTCAGGCTCCTACAATGCTAAGATTACAGTTTAGCGCCATTGGACCCAGCGCTGGTTTTCAAATGGTGACTACTGAAGCCCTGGGGTTCTGTAGATGTGCTTTGGAAGTCACTACACAAGAGCAAATGGGAAATCATGTTCTGCCACGGTTTGAGTTTGAGCAGTTCTGTGTTTGTTTTTTTCCATATATTGGGGTTCTCCAGAAAATCTTCCTTTGAAAAAAATTTCCTTTATAGCAAAAATATTTGGAAATTTATGATATTGTTGTACTTCTTATGCTTTTTATAAATCTATATGCCTTTGTCTGTTAAAATTCATCCATGGATAAAACTGAAACAGAAATGAAAGCACCTACAAAATCAACATCAAAAGCACTATAATAATTCATAATTGCTATAGTTATTAATAGCACATCATTAATGATAGCTCACTAAGGGATGTAGCGGAGGAACAATAAATTACAGGTTATGTCTAATGTTCTCCACTTCGCTCCAACTATTTCTTCCAATTTTAGAAAGCACATAGGAAAGCCAGTGAGTGAAAGAGCAGTACTATTCAGAGGATAACCCTGAATCTGTTTTCATTTATCAAAGAAAGCAAGTCATTTGTATGACTGGCATTCTAATTATCACTATTAAATTTATTTCAAAACTACTCATTTTTAATGAGATCACAACGGTTGAAAATTTTCTGTGTTTAGGAGTTGTGAGAAGCAAATCATTGCATTGATTTTTAAAATATAAAATTTCTGACTGGAATAGGTATAAAACTGCAAACTTTTAAGGCAAACTAGTCTTTATTCTGTGTTTCTTTTTAAAAATCATGATATCAACAGAAAAATATTTACATAGCAAATTGGGGAATGATCGGTGGTTCTGCCTCACTGGGTTGGTATGGAAATCCCATGAACTCTGTGCTAATTGCACCCGGCCAGCCTCCGCTGCTGGAGAGCAAGCGAGGAAGCTCAGTTTCCAGGACTGACATCTAGATGGTAAGCATGGTATGGTAGGACCTGACCAGTGGGTCATTTGAAAAGAATCCTGATGGCTTACAGAATTCTCAAAGTAGAATTTGGTGGGGGACCTGTGCAAAAATGAGATTCATGATAGAGTTATCATCAGGAAGATCAGAACCTGTTGTGCTGCTACAAAGTAGTAAACAAGGCCATGCTGTCAGGAGTAACTCATCAATCAGGAGTGACTTGTTTACAACTGTGATAGACTAACTGAGTCAGCAAGCTGGACCGACAGAGCGTCTAGGCTACTCCTAGGGAATGGTACACAGGACAATGACAAGTGGATTGCATCTTTGACAACTTGATCCTTCTCTTACTGGTGTGTGTGGGCTGGTTGGTAGATTAAGCAGTTAAGAGGTGAAAATGTTAAAGCGGGAGCATGCATCTAGGTCTCTTGTCTTTACAGCCAGAGTTTTTGAAAACTTCTTTATCCATATGAACAGCCCAGTCCCATAAATTTAGATGTGGTAACAGTCTATCTGTAACATTAAAAATCAATACTCATTCTAAAGAAAGGATTAAGGGTTGAGAAACTGAAGCCACTGACATTGCTAACAGGAATTGTAATTCCTCTGCAGGAATTTCGCTTCAAAGTCTGAAGAAAATCGCCTATGACATGTTTTTACGAAGTGCAGGGTATGCCTCTAAGAGAAGGAAGCAGCCTATGAGTCACAAGGAGAGCTTTCTCTAAAGTCATCAAAAGTACATGTCAAATTCGGGAGACATGGCAGCATCATTTTAAATTTAAGAAAATTTCAGGTTATCTGGGAAAGTGGCATAGTTGTTAGAAGTTTATTTACATGGCATGTGCTTCTGTGAGAGGGAGAAGGAAGGGAGCTCAGCTGACCTAAGAGCAATGCTTGCTTGACTTTTGCCTTTCAGGTTTTGTGTTTTACTCTTGAGAGCCTAAATTTTGTAACAATCTCCAGAGTCTATTCTGTATGAAGCTCTGACCTACATAAGGTGGCCAGAACAGGACCACGACTTCTTTGCAAGGGCCTCAAGACACCAACCCGCAGCCTGTGCAGCTATAAAGGTCAGGATGTTGTCAGTGGCTGCCATGTGCCTTCTATTTGCCCTCACTTCCCCCATAGGACCAACCACAGAAGGCCATGCGCTCTCCGAACTGGTCATGGTAGATGCTTTGCTGCTAGTTAGGCTGCCTCCGACCACTCCATGCTGACTACCCCCAGCTCGACACCTGAAGCCTTGCATTTTTTGTGAAAAGCTTTTACATCCCACTTGTCTGACTTTGAGTCTGTGTCACGTGCTAATAAGACCGTGGAGCCTTGCTATAGCAAGCTATAAATAAATATTTGGTCTCATGGGAGTTTTGTGTTAGTTTTCATGAAATAATTATGTTTAACACTAGCATATTAAGTTGGTAGTGAGTAAAATGAATTTCAGAGTCACTGTTTGAATCATCTACTTCAAGAATCTTCAGTTTAAGATCACAGGATCTTTTCTTTAAAACCATTTTATTTAGTTATAAGTTATACACCATGTTTTTGCCCACTGGAAGTGTATGGTTCAGTTACTTTCAGTTAATTTATATGGTATACCACCATTACCATAATATGATTTTGGAAAAAATTTGTCACTTGGAAATTTTTTTCATGACCATTTTTAAGGCCATTCCTTTTTCTGCCCCCTCGTCTTAGACAATCTCTAGGTAACTGATTTTCCTGGAAATTGTGTAATATCATTTTCCAACAGTTGTCTTCTATATCTTGTTACTTTCAATTAGCATACTTGTAACATGTATCAGAAGTTATACATTAGACAACATTTCATAGACATTTAGATTTCCAGTTTTGAGCAATCCTGAACAAAGTTGCTATGGCTGTTGATGTGCAAGTCCTTGTGAAAATGTTACATTTCCTTTGGGTAGATACAGGGAATAGAGTTACTGGATCATAAAGTACGTATACTACTGTTTTCCAAAGTGCATTATTGTACATTTCCACCAGCAAAGTATGAGGGTTTCAGTTTCTTCATGTCCTTATTACCACTTGCTATTGTCAATTTTTTTGATTATAGACATTTTATATTTAACTTGCATTTCCCTAGTGACTTGCAAAATCGAGCATCTTTTTACATACTGATCAGCTATTCATTTGCCTCACTTAGTAAAATCTCTCTTCCAGTCTTCTGCCCATGTTAAACTGTCTTGTTTGATTTTTTGCTCTTTACCTATTTTATATATAGATCTTTTATCAGATATGATTTGCAATATTGCCTTCTAGCCTAGGTTTATATTACAGTAGCCAAAACATATCGTTTAAAGTGTAAAGTTTTAAATTTTGATGAAGTTAAATTTTATGAACTTTTTCTTTTATGGGTCATGCTTTATTGACATTTTAAAACAATCTTTGCTTTACTCAAAATGACAAAGATTTTCAATGTTTTTATTAGTATAAAATTAAGTTTCTGTAGTTTTATTTCTTGTATTTAAATTTGAACTGGATTTTGTTTATGGTGTGAGGTTAGGTATTAGGTATTTTTTTGCATGTGAATATCTGATTATTTTGGCACCATTTGATGAAAAGATTATTGTTTTCACATTGAATTGGCTTGATGTCTTTGCTGAAAAGCAATTGACTGGAATGTAAAGGTTTATTTCTGGAATTTTTGATCTGTTCTGTTGATTTACATTGTGCTATTTCAATTACTGTAACTTTATAGTAAGTTTTGAAGTCAGGTCATCTAACTCATTCATTGTTTCTTTTTAAAAATCATTTTGCATCCTATGCACTTCTATATACATTTTAGAGTTGGTTTGTCCAATTTTTCAACGTGGTTTTGGCCCCGAGAAGCCTCGGGAGCTGGTGGTGTCGGCTGGCAGGGCAGCAGACATGCTTAATGCATGTGGAAGACCAGCTGCAGGGAACCGCTGTGGCAGGCTCTCTTGTGCCCGCTGGGGGCAGATGGCAAGGAAATAATTATCTGTAGAGGATGGATGGACCCTGCAGAACTTGGGAGCATGTCATTTGCAAATCTCAAAAAATAGTGGCTGAAATAACTGAGCATTCCTTCATGTAGATTCTCAGACTTAGACCACATAGATGGTATAGTTAACTGCATTTGTTTTATCAACAAAGAACTGAAGTTCAGAATGTTTAAGTAAATGACATTATAAACTAATGGGAGAGTTACTATTCAGACCCAAAATACTGAACCTGCCAACATGGCTTGTAAATAGTATGTTATTTCCCTCTGCTCACTTGCTTTTTTGGAAATACTGAAGACAGGGGAAGGCCCTCCAGCGATGAAGTTGACTTGAAAGGGTTCATGCAGCAGGTCCAAGATGTGAAAAGTCCTACCTATTTTTTAAAGGTTGAGTCTTGGTTCAGCACGTAGGTACTTAGATTTCTGGTACATTCTGACCATCCTAACTACTATGAAGGCTTGTTGTTTCCAGCCTTACAAACAATGTGGTTTATACTGGACACTTGGACACCGGCTGAAGGGATAAAGTTGTAAGAGGAACAGACTACAGTTGGAGAGATTGTTGTCTAGAGAAAGTAAGAAACACAAGGAATTTTGGCTTAACTCCTATAGAAAAAAACCTTCCCAATATGTAAAGTAACATTAAAGTTAAGTAATAGTTGTTGAAGATTCTTGCTACATTATTTGAAGAGTAAAGCAGATAGGAAATCAACTAGAAATTGCAAGTGACGAAAATAAGAAAGAAATTCCATGTGTAAAATTTGGAAAAGATCTTTAAAAATCAAAGTAAGATTAATGTATCATTGTACAAGTGGGGTTATTTTTAAGATCCAATTCATTTATTCAATTGGAAGAAGGAACTGGGTTCTAACCAACTGAATTGCTGTAGATTTAAAGTAGTCAGTCTCGAACTTTCACTGCAAATACTAAGAGACTGACAAGTATGGAATGTATACACTGCTAAGAAGAAACTACAAATGCCTTCGTAAAATATACGGTACAGTTTTATAGGCTTTAAGGGAGAGAAAAAAGTATAAGCATTCATGTTGGTTAGCTTTCTTAGAGAGGCAGAGTTGACAGAAATTCTATATAAATAAAGAGGATTTATTTGTAGGTCTTGCAAGTGTGAGGAGAGAGATAGCCCGAGATGGCCACGTGTATGTGTGAGAGCTCACATCCAGTGGGCTACTCAGTTGTGAGATAGAAGAATATCCATCCAAAATTGCAGGACAGTTGGTGCAAGTCTGCCACAAATCATTGTCCAAAGAGCACTGGTGAAGATCAGAGGCTGGAGCCAATCTGTGGTGGAGACAGGCAGTGAGAAGAACGGAATGAGCCAGTGTCAGGAGACTGTGGTAAAGGCCAGAGCTTTCCCAAGAAAAGCTGTAACAATCTTTTCCCTTCCTTCCTTTTTATTTATTTATTTATTTATTTATTTATTTTTCTTTTTTCAAGCCGCCCGTTGGGTCACCCACATCCACAGTGGTTATTCTTCCCTCATGTGCTGGCCCATAGGCACACACACCTAGAAGCTCTTCCCTGGGCATTTCCTAATCCCATCAAATTAATGTAATCCCTCCAATAGTCATAGTATTCTAGAATGTATTAGTATTTTAAAAGTGCTTTCTTGAGAATATCATGCTTAGTGAAGTGAGTCAGAAGCAGAAGGTGAAACATCGGATGGTCTCTCTGATATGAGAGACCCGGACCACAAGTATCAAGTATCTCATGGAACTTTAAACAAAAGACAAAGCGAAAGGGGGGGGGGGAAGGGAGGAAAGGGAGAGGGGGGAGGGACAAAGGGAGAGTGGGAAAGCCCTTGTCACTTTGACAAGGAAAGTATGTGCACAAAATGCTCAACTCCATTGTAAACCTTAAATTCTGCACTTGTACATATCAATAAAATGGGAAGGAAAAAAAATGCTTTCAAGAAGCTGGAGGAATAGCTCAGTGGTAAAATGATTGCCTATCAAGTTCAAAGCCCTGATGATTCCCCAGCACCACGTTAGCAAGGGGTGGTGGTGTATGCTTATAATCTCTGCACTCTGGAGGTTGAGGAGGGAGGATTGCCTGAATTTGAGGCCGGCTAAGCTACGTAGGAGGTTTAGGACCAGCCTGAATTATGGAGTGAGACCCTGTCTCAAGAAAGTTTTCAATTTAATGATAATTTATAAGTATCAAATGAGATATTTTATGTAAAACTGTAAGTTTCCAAACAAATATATGGTATTATTATTATTATTATCCTTTGATTATGGGACATATATAGGTAAAGGTAGAGATATGTCTTCATATAAATCAGAAAAATATATAATCTAGCTAATTCTATTTATTTTCTGCCCTTTAAAAGTGATGAAGTATTTTTAAGATAGCATCAACATTTTTAGGACTTTATATTTATATCTGATGTGATTGTCAGGGTAAAATTCTTCCTTTTCAATAAATCTCACCTTTCCCCCCCATTTTATTGATATGCATATATGCAAAATTTAAGGTTTACAATGGAGTTGAGCCTTTTATGCAAATATGTATCTTGTCAAGGTGACAAGGACTTTCCCACTCTTCTTTTGTCCCTCCCCTTACCCTTCCCTCCCTCCCTCCTCCCCTGCCTGACCCCCTGTTTCACTTTGTTTTTCATTTTAAGTTCCATAGGAGTTGTGCTCTGGGACTCTCATATCAGAGAGACTATTCAATGTTTCACCTTCTGCTTCTGACTCACTTCACTAAGCATGATGTTCTCTAGTTTCTTCCATTTGCCTGTGAAAACCTCCATGTTGTTGGACTTTATTGATGCATAGTATTCTGTTGTGTATAAATACCAAAATTTGTGTATTCACTGGTCTGTTGATGGGTATTTTGGTGACTTTCATATTTTAGCTATTGTTAGTTGTGCTACTATGAACATGTGTATACAAATATCTCTATGGGTCAAAGACTTAGACATTAAAAATGAAACACTAAACCTTCTAGAAGACAAATTAGGCAAATTCCTAAAAGACATTGGGGTAGGTAAAGTCTTTCTTGACAAGACACCAAGAGCAAAAGAAATTATCCCCATTATCAACAAATGGGATCTTGTCAAATTAAAAAGTTCCTGTACAGCAAAGGAAACTATTAACATTGTATAAGGAGAACCAATAGAGTGAAAAAAATATTTACCACCAACATCTCAGATAAGAAGCTTGTAACTTGAATATACAAGGAGCTGAAGAAAAGTAAGCCTACCAAAATAAAGAATCCTCTTGAAAAGTGGGCAAATGAAATGAAGAGACAGTTCAATCATGAAGAAATGCAAAAGGTCAATAGATACATGAAAAGATGTTCAACATCTGTAGCCATAAGAGAAATGCAAATCAAAACAATGCTAAGATACCATCTCATCCCAGAGAGAAGAGCCTATATCAACAAGTCAAGTAGTAATCAGTGCTGACATGGCTGCGGGGAGAAAGGAACCCTCCTGCACTGCTGATGGAAATGTAAATTTGTACAACCACTTTGGAAAGCAATATGGAGAGCTCTCAAAAGACTAGACATTCTTTGGAACCATATGAAATGGTAGCTGGAGCCAGGGGAAGGGACAGGGAGCGGGTTGGAGGGTAGAAGATGGGAAGGGATTGTGAAGTCGGTGTGATACATAGATGCACAAAACACCCAAATTCATTGTAAATACTATGTATTACATTTGTTTATTAATAAAAATATTGGGGGAAAAGACTAGAAATAAATGTCCCCTTCGATCCAGCAACACCCCTCCTGGGAATATATCCAAAAGAGGTCAAATCTCATCTTTTTTTTAATGGAAGGCTTTACAATGGCTGAAAGTTAAAGGACTTGGTGTGTCGTCCCATTTTGACTTAGGAATCTCAGGAATTGAATTTTAAGAGATTAGGAATTTGGATTAGTCCTGGGAAAAATAATAGTTATGGCACCTTCCTATTTAGTGTAAATCATAATTTTGATAAAGGAAGAAAAAATACTTTGGAAAAGATATGACACGTAAATAATAGTAAATATGATATTTTTTAAAATATTGATTTTTTTTCATTGAAGTTGTGTTATTTTAAAATTATCTAGTTGTTAAAACAATGAAGTGATTTTGATTTCTATTGTGGTTATTTTTGGTAGTTGGCTTATACTTTTAGATAGTTTTTAAATTATGGCAATTTTTCATTGATACTGTGTGGCAAATTTGAAACCAGAGAGGATGATTTCCTTCATTTCTAATTTAACTCATTTCAGCAGATACTTTATGTAAGTGAAGTATTTCCTCAATAAAATTGGCCAGCTCTTGGAAAGCTGTTTTTTCCTTCTTAATTCTACATTCTTCTAACTTTTTTTGGCTTCTCTAGAGAATCATTTCTCTTTCTTCTTTGAAAATTTTTTTCTACTTTTTTCCTTTAGCTTGAAAGTGCTTTTTCAACATTGTACTAATAACTATTTAGATACAGTCTATCTCCAAGTGTTTATTTGAAAAGAATAGTAAAAACCAGGGTTACCTCCATGACTAAATTAGAATTTATTCCTTCAATAATTTGAAAATGACTGAAAATGTTGAAAAAAATATATTCATGTAATTTTTGCAAGAGCAGTGGCAGAGAGTAACTTCATATTCACAGTAAAAGATTTTTTAAAGAAAAAATACACATGTAAAATTAAATTCAGACAATTACGACTGACAGGAGAAAGAATTGAGGCTGTGATTGTCTAAGAGCTTGTGTGTTGGCCAACCTTTTTGGCGAGTGGTAAGTTGTATCTTTCTGAAATTACCTATTAGAATTTTCAGTAATAATCAAGAATGGACTTTTTAAAATATTGCAAATGTTTAAAAAAGTACTCTGTGAATCTATTAACACCATTTTTGATTTTTTAAATCATTTCCTTAGCATTAGCAGGCCATTTTGAATACACGAGACAGTCAACCCTTGGAGCTGATGATACGGCACTTATTTTACATTTTAAAAGTTTTTCAGAAAAATTATAACACACATAACTGTGTATCCTGCATATAATGTTATATAAATTCTACACAAGAAAAGCAAATAAACAGCATTCATCATTCTATAGAAACGTACATACTAGGGGGAAGCTGAAACAATCTCAGGATTAAAAAGATTTCTTTGAATGTAAAAGCAATTCCATTGGGCAAAAATAAAATAAAATAAATAAGCATATTATTTTTCATTTCAAATAAGAAATTCAAAATATATGTAAACTAGTCTCATTAAGTACAAGGTAGCCAGTCAGTGTGTGCTTTTCTGTAATTTTCTTGACATCCTTCATTATCAATGAACTTCAGTGTTACCTAAATTGAATAACAGAAACTGTAAGCTTTGAAAAAGTTGAGTAATTTTCATCTAATTACAAAGTGGCATTACAAATACATTAACATTAAAAAAATTAATTAATGGTGTTTTTGGAGTTTATATATAAATACCCACACATTATTAAGTGTGTAATACATGTTAGTACATGTATTAAGTGATAAATAGTGTTTGGCTAACAGGATTCATTATAAATTATTATGTAGGCATGTTGGTTTTTTATTTGCCTATTATATCACTGTATAACAAATTAAATAATTAGAAATGAATCTTGCCCCATTTATTATCAATGAAGGTAGCTGATTTTCCTGTTGAACTTTTGACTTATGAGTCGGTGAGTGTGTAGTTGATAACCATTTAGTGCTGAAAGATCAGTGCTGAATGTTAATTTTGACATTCTGGAGAAAGAAATAAATGTGGATGAATAATTGAGGTAGAACTGAAAAGAATGCTCCTAGGAAACTCATATCTGTTTTTTTTTAAATTACCAATGGTAGATCTTATTTTCTTCTTTATCATTAAATTCCTTGCTGATTATGTTAGTGAGCTGCACTCCAGAGGGATTTTTTTATGTGACTGTTTCTGGCAAAGTGGTCGTGATTTAAAATACATTAGTAACATGTGTGAATGAGTATGGTAGGCATCTCTGTGTGCTTCCTCCTGGCATTCTTGCAGGTGTGCAAGCTTTCTGCCTGAGTAAGGGCTGGACCTCGTGAAATGTTTCTACTCAACATGAAGCAACAAACATGGTGAATGCTGTTAGCTTTCTTCCTGTTGCGTTCTCTTTGCCCTTTCAGTTGGAGCCATGTTGTTGGGGGCTCCACAGAGAGGTCCACATGACAAGGAACTGAGATGACCTCCAGCCATGAGGTCCTGAAGCCTAAGCAAGATACGATCTGAGTTCTGCAACCACCATTGAAATGAACTTAGAAATGGATCTTTTCTACTCAGACCTTGAAATGACTGAAGGCTTGAAAGATGCTCAGAGTTGGAGGAGCCAGTTAAGTTGTACCTAGATACATGACTGAGAGAATACAGAAGATAATAAATATTGTTTCCAAGCCATACACATTTTGGGTAATTTGGAACACAGCAAAAGTTAGTTAATACCATGGCTAAATTAGAGAATTTGAATATTATCTCATGAATTTGGTTTACGGCGACATACAATTTTGTTAATCTAATCACCTGGGACACTATATAAAATCTCTCTAAAGAGTTAAAAAGAATTATGTTTTGAACACACAATATCTTTCTAATAATTGTTTGTTCCTCTACACACCACCTTCACACCCAGTGTGAACTTCTCTTTTTACTTACTTTACCTGTAGAAGTAGACCTATGATATTAGAACAGTTCTCTAGACTTAAATGCTGATTAGTAAAGTGACAGAAGTAAAATAACTTGACAAAAATGCTTTGCAACTCATAGCTCCTGGCTATGTCATGTCAAGGAACATGAAATTATAGCATATATTTATAATACATTTATTAATGATGAAAAAATTTATTGCCCATGGGATGTTCTCAGCAAAGTGCTTTTTTGAGATGATCTGCCTGGATTACACCAGTCAGGGTATGTTACATCTTACAAGAGAGAGGGGATCAATGTTGTCACAAGCGATGTGCCAGATGGAAATTGTCACAGAGAGTTTTCTTTGAACTTAGATGATGTTAATTTTTCCCTTCAGTCTAAGTACGTATGGGTTGTTCAGAAAGTGTTTGGTGAGCGAGTAGAATTCTAGAGAATGTGATTAAAGAAATTGTATATGTGCTTCATCAGGAGTTTACTATACTTTTTTCTCACATCTTTGGGTTAGTGTATCCATGTGTGCAAGATATATGGAATGTAAGGCATTTATTGAATTAATTCACTTTATTAAAAGAAATAAATGCAACTTACAAGTATTTCTGCTTTAACTTATTCCAGGTCTAACCTAACAGTTTCATGAAACCTCAGGGGTTCTGATTTCAAGGAGTTCTGTTACAGTCTTGTGATTTTCATCTGCTGATGAATATATCTGATTTTAAATAATTTAGCTGTTGGCTTAAGGGCAGTTTTTGAATGGCACAGATTCATCTGCTTCTATATTTGGGCGCTCTAATTAAAAATTTCAACCAGAAGCAAGAGGAAAGCTCACACTATCTTGTGATTTAGTTTATTGGCTGCTCTGATAGAGGGATTTTATAGAAAACGTCAGCTAATCCCAATAATCCATATTAATTTTGGTTCTTTGAATAAAGCAATCAAGATTTGATTGGTTTTAAATATCAGCTTTCAGTGCAATGCTGGCTAACATAAAATAGGAAATAAAACTTTATTCAAGAAGATTGTAGTTGACCTTAATGATAATTGGTTTGTAGCTTTATAGTTGCATGTTATAAATATTCTTAACATTATTGCTGTGAGCAATTGGGCAAACACAGACTATTAAACCATGAGTCAAATTTACTTGCTTCCTGGGAGTTGGCTGGTCTCTTTAGAGAGAAATTGATCTTGATTATCTGTTATTTGCTCAAATTACTTGTAATCAGTCAGGTGTAGTAAGTTATTCAGTATCCAGATAGATGAAATCCTAACAAAGTCTATTTTTCTTTCAGATGCTCATAGTGGTAGCTGCTTTCTGGCACCTTCCAGAAACTGCTTCCCAATGTTACGTGAAAGATGAAGTATGTATTCTGAGTAATTTGAAGGTGGTGAAAGAAGATACTGTGTGTGTGTGTGTGTGTTTATTTACATTATATGTAATTTTAGGCTTATTTTTCTATTTTAAAATTACATATCATTGTTATAATATACACTTGTTATTTTGGATCTCAATGCATTTACTCTTTTTATTTCCTTTGTTTGCAATTTTCCAAGTGTCTATGTGTTATTCAAGACTTACAGCTTTGGTTTTCTCCCCAGAAAGGGGATTTTGAGGACCAGATCGCCTTCATTCCCACTCGGATTAGCTGACTCTCTTTGGAGCTCCCATTTTAAAGCTTACCTCTCATCCTGTATTCTTAAATTGATTTGTTTCTCTGATTCCTCTCTTACCTCCAAGACTGTTACATTTGAGAATCAGAACTATGTTCAATTTCACATTTCAGCCCAAATAATCAGGATAATGCTGTCATATAATTGTTTGATGATTATTTAATTAATACATGAATAAGTTTGACTTCAAAATTGTTCTCTTGGTTAGCTGGCCAGAAGGAGTATAGCTATTTTGAAGTTTTCTTGTAATTGTTGGTAAGGATATTTTGCTGGGAATTTTCAGCAGTGAAAAAGTCACAAGTCAGCATTTTACAGACAGATCTTCTAGGTGATTAGTGTTATACCTTTATTTTAAAATAAAAAGAGCAATGTTATAAATGTAAGATGTTTGGGATTTTTTGAGTAATCCCTAGTTAACTGAAATTTTGATTTCCAAAGACAGATAACCAGTTATCTAATTGTTTCTGGAGCCATTTATTATAGTTATAGTTTGCTCTGTTTCAAAGGTGCTATCCATTGTCCTTTTCTTCTCTCCTTCTACCCAACTTCTCAATCTCCCTCTCTAGCTTTTCCTCCCTCTTTCTTTCTTACTCTTTCTTCCTCTCTGTCTCAAGCCTCCCCCTCTCTTCTAACTTCTCCATATGGCATATTCACAGTATAGGAGTCTTCAGATAATTGGACATAGGGATAGCAGCTGGCTTCTCTATTTACACATTGCAGTAGACCCAGGTAGAAGCTACAGGGTTCTGATGACCAGCCTCTGAAGTCATGCTGTGTGTTTTGTTCCACTGTGTTGGTAACATGTGAGTCATAGGCCAGCTGGGATCCAAAGTGAGGAAGTTACATCAAGGCATGACTCTTGGGAAGTGTGGTTCCTTAGAGGGCTACTTTGGAGAATATTTACTATTCTACAAATTTTATATTTTGAAATATGACATTCTTTCATTATACAGAACATTCTCCAATATATGCTTGCATATTTTCTTTGACGTATTAGAGGCTTGAACATGTTTTTTAAAATGTGGCAAACAGAATAAGGCACCCAAATGTTGGTATTCTAATTTCTAAAACCTGTAAGTCTATTTGGTTATACAGCAAAAAGGGAATTAAGTTTTTGGGTAAAATTAAGGTTGATAGTCAGTTAACCTTAGGATGAAGGTGATGACCTGTGTTATCTGGGTGGCCCCAGTTTCGTCATAAGTGTCTTTAGGAGTTGAAGAGAGGCAGCTGAGGAGTTAATTGTAAACGGAGCTGCGACAATAGAAGCTGGCACAGTGATGAGATGCGTGAAGGATTCAACTTTTCATTGCCATTGAGAGGCCCACAAAATGAGTAAGTCAAAGAAATGGATTCTATCAGAATTTTTTAAAAGAAAAAGATTTGATTGAGCCCCAAAAGCAATGTGTGAGACTTCCAATTTATAAGATGATAGGATAATAAATTGTGCTGCTTTAAGCCACTGACTTTGTGGTAATTTGTAATGGCAACAATAATACAAAAGGCAACATCGACTTAGGGGTGAATGAAAATATGCACATGTCCTGTGCACATCTTCTACATGTTTAGTCTTCAGCTTAGCAAGTGACTGCGCTATAATACGTCTTTAATTATAATGCAAGTGAAGCAGCTTAGGGGTGACAGACCATTTTCATGATGTGGACAATGTTACCTTTGTACTTTCTAAGACATTTGGTAGTCAAAGGAACTTAAGAAACTACAGTACATAACTTATGATGACTCCAAAAAATCACCCATGCGTTCTGTGTTTTATACCCTTTCCTCTACCTCAAACAGTTGGGATTGGGCAGATTAAATAAATAAAAATTCTTGGTTAATAATTCTTCATTTATTCTTTCTAGAAAAAGAATACATCGATGTCATGCTTTCTTATTTGAGTATGTTAAGATGTTATTAAAAAAGAAAGCATTATGAAGGAAAATGTGTAGAGGAAACTTCATTGTTTTTCATTTTTCAAGGGATAGAGGAAGATTGTCCTGAGATACTTGCAAAGTTCATCAAAGATATGACTAAATAAATAGCTCAGGAAAACTACCTCTTGGTATTTCATGAGAAACTTGGCATTATCTCAAGAATCAACATTTCATATATATATATATATATATATATATATATATATATATATATATATGAATTTGATGAAAAATCACAACATCATATTACTATACAATATAACAAGAACATTTGTGAAAATTCATCTATAATTTAATTAAGCAAAAATTTATCTTCTTATGTGATTACTTATTATGTACCTTCCAAATGCACATCTGTTTTTAGAAAAAAAGGAGTATTATGTTATTTTACTCTAATTTTAACTTGAATTGCAATGCAAAATACTTTCCTAACATTTTATTTCAACTAGTATGTCTTTAGTATTATTATTATTATATTATAGTTAATGGCCAAATTAGTATTTTGTTATATGGATGAAGCAAAATTTATGTTTTCCCCATTTTTTGTCAGTATGTATATGTGCCACACAATGGTTGCCTTAAACTTGAGAATTTTGTGCACAAGCATCCTGTCAACTCTGCGGTCCCTTCTCTACCCGCCTTCACCCTCGCCCCTCCTCCCTCTTTAGTCCCCCCTGCCTCCCAGCTTAATTTGTTTAATCAGCTGGCATTGTTGGCCATTACACTCTTTTGCTAAGCAATTCTAAAATTAATTTTCCTGCTTGTAATATTTTTGAGGCTTTGTCAAATTCTTCCTTTAGGATACTTCATAAAGAAAAAATTTTAGGACTAACACTTTATACATTTTAAGGCATTTTGATATACTAGGCACTTATTTCATTAAATGAAAATGTCTTTTACCTTTCTGTTATTTGATCCTTTTGTTCTTGATCCTATAAACATCTCTTACTTCACATGCCAGTGTGCATCCTGGGTGACTACTAGAGGTCATCGAAGAAATTAAATATCCCACCTGAGGTTTAAATTTTTCAGAGGTTGACCTTCATGTAAATCAGAGAAAAAGTCTTGAGCTAAGGCTGGCTGGCTACCTGTAATGTCATTTCATATTAAAGTCACAACCCTTTCTTCCTCTATATCATTATGCTTTAAAGAAGTGCCTTTATGCCTGTAGAAAACCGCATTGGAATGTATTTTGTCTGTGGTTTATGGCCTTTTGTTTACAACCTTTTTTTTTCTTCTTCATACTTTCGCTTGGTATAGTCACGCAGTTGGCTTTTCTGTACTGATTTGAGTGAGTTTATATGCAAGTCTAAGCAATCTTGGAGCCAAAATGTCTGGGGTAAATTATTTTGAACCTGCTTTGCTAAGGCGCCTAGTATTTTTTCTACCGTGTCCTTTCCACTATGACAATGTAGACTTCATGTGGATATACTAGAGTTTGTGCAATTGGCATTTTTTGTTAATATATTTACAACACGAAAAATATACCATCATTTTCATTGTTCTTGAAGGCTGTGGTAATTAAACTTTGTCAACACTTAACACTTTTCTAAATATATAAAAAGTACTTCTATGTTCCACCGTTTTATATATAAGAGAAGTAAAAGAACAAAGATTATAAAATGAACTACAATGTTCCTCAGATTAGGATGCAATTGCAGCCCGATATATCCATTGTAAGTTGAAAAATATCATAAACTGAAAATGTATTTAGCACACATACCTAAGCTGCAGAACATTGTAGATCAGCCTAGCCTATGGTAAGTGTCTTAGAACATGTATGTTGACTTCCATGTGGGCAAAATCATTTAACGCTAATCTTATTTTGTTAAAAAAATCTTGACTATTTCATAGTTTATTTACTATTTCTTTTGTTTTGCTTTTTTATTTGTCCATATCTTGGATTTTTATATAAGGGAAATCATCATCCAATACCTAACCTTCTGTAACTGTTTAGTTTACTTAGTATAATGATCTGCAGATACATGTATTTTTTATGAATGACTCAAATTTATCCTTTTTTTTACAGATCAGAACCTATTCTATTTCTCTAGAGAATCCTAACATGCCATCTAAATATGTGTATGTATATATGTATAATATTTGTAAGAACCTAGTTTCTCTAGTTTATATTCTGAATATTAATATATTTACCCATAGATCAAGGAAGTTGGTGTAGTGGTAAAGACAGTATAATGACTTGTTAACTTATTTATTTGTATGTATGTATAATGTAAATCATATATGTTTTCTTATAGTTATGTCTTTTATTTTACACTCATATGTGCACTTTATTTCTTTAAGGTTAAGGACTGATCACAGTTTGAGGCAAACTAAGGTTTTATTTCCTCATCTTCTTTCAATGTACTTTTGAAAGGATTCTTTGGCAATCTTTATTAAATGAAGACTAGGTTGTGGCTTGAATGGCGTGTGTTCCCCAGTGGTTCGTGTGTTGGGAGCGCGGTTCGCACTGTGCTGAGTGAGAGCAGATGAAGACATTCAGGGATGAGGCCTGGGGGAGGTCCTGAGGTCCGTGGGAGTGACACCCTCAAATGTGCACTCGTCTCCTGGAGCAAATTCTCATGAGAGGAATTTGTACAAGCTCAGCCTGACAACCGAATCTTTTTCTGGCTTTCTCTTTGGTAAACCCATCTCTCTTTCCCTTATTCCCATGTGTTGGAAGTGACACAGTGAGTAAGGTAAGGGCCAAGGGTCCTGAAAGAGCCAGCATCACGCCTTTTAGATTTTCCACCTCGAACACGGTGAGCTAATTAAAGATTTATTCTTTATGAAGTTAACCTAATATACAGTGAGAAAGTAAATTAGTAGACATTCCTTCACGTGCACACACACACACACACACACACACACACACACCCCATTTTGACAGAAGCGTTCTACTTCTCCCTTCTGAATTCATACTCTACTCTCCTCTGAAACAATAAGAAAAACCCCAGAATTTCACTTGTCAGGCCTTGTGGAAAGCCTTTCATCTTGGAAACAGGACATCAGTTGGGTGGATGCAGTGACAGAAATAATATTTGATTTCAGAGTGTCCAGATAACTGCCAAGCTAAGTTTGATGTTCACTGAAAAATACTCTTTGTGTGATCTTTTTTTCTCATCTATGATCTTGATCTTGTACTGATAGGAACTTAAAGACTGTGAAAGGCCTTCACTCTTCTCCTGTCATTTGTTCTAAGGATCCGTATGATTTCTCACAAGTTATTGAGTCCTGTGCCCAAGAGCTTTTGTTTATATGTACTATGACTAAATGTACTTAGTGCATTCACACTTAAGCCTGCAGATAGTTCTCAACTTATGACTTTTCAACTTTATTATGGTGACAGATTCTACTGATAGAATCTGTTCTTCAAATTTTCCGTTTTAGTCTTTCCTGGGTTAGCAATATGCAAGATGCTGGGCAGGCTGTGTGTGTGGTAGTGCATGACATAATCCTAGCACTCTGGGAGGCAGAGGCAGGAGAATCAAGAGTTCAAGTCCAGTCTGGGCAACTTAAAGATACAGTGAAACCTGGAGTCAAAATAAATAAATAAATAAATAAATAAATAAATAAATAAATAAGTAAGTAAGTAAATGGTGGGGGATGTGTCTCTGTGAATGAGTTTTTGAACAGCTGTGACAGGTTATGAAGATATGACCACTCTTATATATCTTTATTATAGAATGGAAACACGGAAACTATTACTGCAAAGTATTATTGGAGAGCTACAGCCTAGGATTGGAAGACTTAAAAAGCAAGTTTATCATTCAATTCATTCAATTCTTTTATTAAAATTTTCATTTTTAGGAGAATTAAACTTGTAGAATTCAGTTTTGTCATCTAAAAATCAATATGATGATGTTTGCTCTTTGGTAAATGTTTGAATTGTTTTAAATACTAGCATTTTCAACTATTGAGAATAGTTCATGGCCTAATTACTATCATTTAAAAACCTGGTGGACACTGAGCATATTGCTAAAGACCCCTCTTTGTCTCTCCAAAGTTGAAGACATGGCCTTGTAGTAGATTGAGAAAGCAAATGAAAGATTATGTGCCACCTGTGTGTCAAGTTACTGCTAACTATCAGGACTAGTATCATTGTGAAAAAAGTGGTGAGTCTTAACTATTAAACTGCCTTGGTAAAACCAGCGTGAAGAGCTGAAGCAGGGCTCTGTACAGCCCGCCCGAGAATCCACCTTATTAACTGGCATCTTCGATAGCCTTATAGTTTAGTATTTTGCTTGTCATAGTACAAATTAGGGAATATGAATTTAGAGTGTAACTTAAGTTATTTTTTGAGTCCATTCTGCATTAAAGAAAAAGTTATTACATTTTACTACCATTATGGATTAGTCATGAACCATTTCTACAAAATAATGGTATCCAGTGGGGATTCCATCAGTAATTCAATTTTTAAAACCACTAGTTCATGTACTCATTAATATTACCATTAATGATAGTTCTCCTTGCTTTCCTATGCATTTCATTTGACTTCTCAAATTTCATATTACTGATTGTGTAGATATCTTCTTCACTTCTCTTCAGAATTTCTCATTCTTGATTGTATAGGAAATAATTTTCAGCATTATTGCTATGCAAATGAAGTGCATTTAAATCTGTTTTTAAAAGTAAAAGCAACCCCTTTATTTGTTGGATTTCTTAAATGAAATACCTCAAACATAGCCAAACATATCTTTTCTTTATCTGCTTTCAGGAATTTTAAATTTCCCTGGACCCTTTTGTGCATTAATGACATTATTCTCCTAAGTATTTACATCAGGATAGTAGATTTAGCTTACTCTTCTACAACAAACACTTGGCATAACATTCTAGTTTTGTATTTATATAGCAATTACAGGCCTAAATCACATATGAGTATGAATAGGTAAAATTAATTTTTCCTGCTAACCACCCCATCTTTATTAGAGCAGAAGCTTTTATGTAAAGCTGGACTGCTATCTTTCATTGTTTTTCTTGTGCAATTTAAGTGATGTGTTCAATTTAATTTGTGTTAATAAGGGTCAGCATTACCATCTGGACTGGAAAATAATGCCACCTCTTGAGAAAAAGACATTACTGAAAATCTAAGCTCGTTTAAAAGTTTCCTGTTAACAACATGTATTTAATTATGATATTTAAAGGAATCTTCATTCTTTGAAAGTCTCTTTAAAAATATTTGCTTGTTCAAGTTAGCCCAAATGCTATGAAGTAACGTGATTTCAGCAGTTTGAAAAAAGCGCTGAATGGAGTGTGAAATGTTAAGAGATTGATCATAGCTCCTGCGTTTGCTGGCTCTCATCTCTTACAAAAATTCTGTCTCTCTTTCCCACCCTTCTTTCTCTAAGCATTTTGTGTTTAATTTCCTTTTAACCATGAGCGGTGTGAGCCTCTCTACTCCAGGGTATCTCATTGATCAAAGTTGCCAGCATCCTTTTCCCTCTACTACTAATTTGCTCTAAAACAGACAAGACCCACTGGCTGTGTCTACGAGGTTTCTAGATCATTCCTTGTGTGTTTCCCCTTCTCTCTTTGTACCCTTTCCTGTCTTGCTTCCAGGAGATATCCATTTGGGTATTCTGTAAGGAAACAGACTTTTCTGTATTGTATCAAGTTAAAATTCCAAACATTTTAAAAGGTAATATATATTTTTTAACTTGGAGTTGTAGGTAGTTTTCTTTTTTAAAACAGCACATTTTCTGGTGTTTCTCAAGTTAATTAGATAACATAACATTTTGTACGTCAGCCTCCATAATTTGCTGCAGTGATCATTTATCATTCGCTTACACTTGGAGATTGTTAAATTGAGGGCATTTTAAAAACAGTTTTGTACAACTGATTTTGGACAGAATGGATTTACATACTAAGAGAAACATTTAAAAAAACTCCTGCTCGTGGTTTGGTTTATTTGTAGGCGACTGGCTTTAATTTTAATGAATTCTCGTGTTAGCTTCAGATGACAAAATAGGGAAAAGAATGTTGACTTCCACAGGCAGGAGACAGTGTGTGTGAACAATATTTTTTGACGTCCTAAAAGAATTGGTCATATCACACCTGGGAAAATATCTAAAGATTTAAAGATCTACTTTCCCAAAGAAAGCAAGAAGAATTGCTTTTCCAAGAGCCCTGCTGAAGGCAGGAATTTTAGGATTTCTCCATTGTAGTTCAGAGGAAGAAAAAGACCTGAGGTTCAGTCCATTAAAATACATAACACAGGTGCAAAGATTATGTGTTAGATTAACATAGTCTCTCATGTGTGGGGGTCAATACTTTTAATGGTTAAGATTCAAATACTTATGCTGTCAAACTAGTACATTTAATTATGGTCAGTGTACTGATTTTTTCTTTAAGGTATAGCCTGAGCTTGGTCTAATACTTAAGATTTATTTGAAAAGAAAGCAAGCAAGCAAACCAACTAGAACTGTCATCTAAGAGAAAATGCAGCAGTATATTTCTTCCTTAAATGCTTGTAAATTTGCAACTCTTCTGAAGTATGAGGATATTCTAAAGGGGGTGCCATATTCATCCCTAATGCAGATGATATTGAAGGCATCCTAGAAGAAAAACAATGACTTTATTTCTGGAAAAAGATACTTATTTTTAATTTTACTCTTTTTCAATCTACATTATATTTAGTAAGACTCTTTTATGTGCTAGGCATTCACCTAGTGTTGGAATATAGAATAGTATGTAACAGGCAACGTTTCTCGTTTTGCTTACTGAGAGGTGTGTGTTTGCATGATGGGAGAGAAAAGCAAATGGAGCAATATCAATTAGCAATGAACGTTACTATGAAAAAGTCTTGAGTCACTTGAATTAAACTGGTACCTGCATTTGTGATTGCAGGCCTAACCGTTCAGGGAAGGCAGATGTTTCTCAGTGATGAAAGAAGTGGTTGAATGTATAAGATTAGTAACCTGAAACTCAGAAGGTAAAAATGGTTCTAAATCTGGATAAGTTTTCTTTCATTTAGAGATATTTGAAGCTTTATTTAAAATTTCTTCCATAATTTCTTTTGATTAGGAACTATTGGTTCATTTTGATATCAAATGCAGTTTAACAATGATCATAAATTAAATAATCATATTGTGTGAGGGAATTTTTTTCTTGATAGTGACTTGTGTGGTCCAAAAGGATGACAGATGCCATAGGCAATAGTAAACTATTAGCTCTGACACCACAGCAACTTACTTTTTTTTTTTTTTTTGAGGGGTAGAGGCTTTCTCAGCCTGTATCATTGCTCCAAGCAGTCTGCTAACTGGTGATTTGTAGTGATTGCTCTAACACTCTGGCTTTATCTAAGTTACGTGTTATTCCACACCAGACAACTGACTGATGATAGCAGACCTTAAAATAACTCAGTGAATTTAGATCTTAAAAGTTAAAGAAACTCTTCTATATGAAGACAAAGATAGAATTTTCTACTGTATTTGAAAACGATCTAACTCCTCAGTTGGACAAAGCATAGTAATATGTTTTATAATATATTTCCTGTCATTTCTTTCTTAATTGAACAATGGAAAATAAATGAGAGGCTCTATGAATATAGGAAGACATTTCTTGAGGAAAGACATTCTATAAGGCTCTGGGGATGTTTTTTCTAATAAAGAATTTGGCATGAAAAGTAGGAGTGGCATAGATTAAGGAAAACAAGTATCAAGACCTTAAAAATATAATGAAAATACATAGAGGAAGAATATGTGGAAAACTATATGTAGTGAATTAGTATCTTGAAGAGATTTGTTTGGCTCGTGGTATCAGAAGTTTCAGTCTGTCATGGCTGGTTCCTCCAAGGCAAAAATAAATATGACAGAAGGGCACAATGGACTAAAAAATATTCTACCTATGGAAACCAGGATGCAAAGGGGGAAGAAAGGAACTAGCACCAAGAGCAAAACCTCCCAAGTCATGCTCCTTTTGACCTACATTTTTTTTTTGTCCAGGCTTCCACTCCAGATGTGAGACAATTGGGGGACATTTTAGATCTAAACCAAAACTTTGGACCTCTGGCTCATGTTCATCTCACTATACAAAATGAGTTTAGTCACTTTCTAGGACTCAGCAAAGTTTTTGAAAAGGCCAAGTCCAAATGTTTCTATGTTAACTGTGAACCCTTATTAAAACAAAAAAGAAAGTTAAATACATCAACATACAATGGTGCAAGGTGAACATTCCTATTCTAAAAGAGAATAGAAAGTAATTGGACCAAAGCCAGACCAAAATTCAGCAGGGCAAACAATAAATCCTATAGCTGCATGTCCAGCACCTAGGGCATATTATCTTGAGATATGGGCTCTAAAGCCCTCGGGCAGCCCTGCCTCTACAGTACTCCCAGTTGCAGCCTTCATGGTCTCTTTCTTGGGGTGACACTGCTCACTGCCTGTGGCTTTCCTCAGCAGATGGTTCATATTTCTAGAATCTCCAACATCCTAAGGTCTGCACTGTATCTTTAGTTTCATGCTCACAGATTCAGGTATCACCCTTTCAAGGGTACATGGTGAGTACTGTGACTTGGGCTCTCAGGACTTCTTCTGGAATCCGGGTAATAAACTTGTGACCTCATAACTTTTGCATCCTGCATGCTTAAAAAGCCAGCACCACATAGATAATGTCAAAGTCTACCATCAGCTCAAGCAGTAGTCAGGCCTCTTTGGATCCTGGCCACAGTTACATCTAAGTCCCTGGGTGGCTAAGCACTGTGAAATTGAATTCTGGGGACTAAATTTCCTATGGGGTCTTTTTCTGAGTTGAGGGCACAGGGAGTTTCTTCTCAAAAAACAGCATTACAGTTTTGCACTCTTGAGCTTGTGAAAAGTGGAATCTTGTATATTCCCAAGATAATCTCAGGATGTCTTTTTACTGTTCCCCAGGCAAAATACCTGGTCTTTCTTAAATATCAATCTCTTCAGCAACCCTGTTCTCAATGGCTCCAACTTTGCAGGTGCTTCCTTTCTATTCAAATTGCAAACTTTCGAAAAATATCTTTGACTTTAATATTTGTCCCAGATTTTCAGCATAGATCTCACTAAGAGCAGCCAGCAGTACCCTCATAGGATAGCTAGCTGGAACATTGGGCTGCTTTGAAATTTCTTTTACCAGATCAATTAGTTTACTAATCTTAATGTCAGTTTGCTGCAAAATCTCAAGACATGGGCAAAATGAAAGCAAATTTTCTGCCAGTGTGCAATATACATGGCTTTGAGTCCATTGTCAATAGAGTCCTCATTTCCATCTAAAATCTCTTGAATGTTGCCTTTATGACCTGCACTTCTTTCACATTCTAATTTTTTGAATTTCAGTTTGAATCATCTACTCACCAAGCTTGGTTTAGAGCATTCTAGGAATTCTCTAACCAGCATCTGCAAATATTTCCCTTCAAACCAGTTCCAAAGTCTTCTAAGTCAGGTGGTCAGGTATTGTCACAGAAAGAACCCACTTCTCTGGTACAAAAAAAAAAAATCTTTCTTAGTCACTTTGCTCCTTATAGGGGGGACACTTGACACCCACAATTTAAAGGAAGAGATGTTTATTTGGGTTCAGGGTTTCAGAGATCTCAGCCCATGAATACTTGGCTGGCTCCAAGGCAAAAATTGGCACTGGTGGAGTAAAAACTGTTTAACCTATGGCACCTCGGAAGCAAAGAGGGAAGGGGAGGAGCTGGGAACAAGGGCACCTCCTGTATTAACTTGCCCCTTCTTACCAGACCCTGTCACTGGACATGAGACTTTAGGGGACTTTTCTAGATCTAAGCTACCGAGAGTCTTTGACTATGTCTAGTTTTACCTGACTATCTAATCCTTTCTGGGGTTTGGCAGGCGAGAGCTTCTCTCTACTCTTTTCAGGAATGATTTTTCATTCTTGGGCCTCAACTTTAATATCATCGTCTTCTTAGCCATCTCCCTTAGTACTTTATTTTTGCTTGTTTCTTGTTTTTCTCTATTTTAGTAACTGTTTTTGCTGACTTTGTGCTTACAGTGTACTTCATAAAGAAACTACATTTTTATACTTGTTTGATACTGTTTATGGTTATAGCTTTATTATCTACTACTGTGAGAGTTATTATCTATGCTTGAATAAAAAAAAAGACCCATGGTCTAGGGGGGTGTAGCTTAATGGTAAAGTCCTTGTCTACTATATGTGAACTCCAGTACTGAAAAAAGGAGTAAGCCTAAGTGATTGTGTAATATTATGTACTTAGTAAGTATAGGATAGTTTTCTTTAAGATAAATCGCCTTTGTTTTGAACTCAAGCTTCTAGTTGAAAGATAGTATTTTCAAGCATTTTACAGGAGTTTTATTTTTCTATATATGATATTTCTATAAATATTCCTATAAATTTCTTCTAGTGAAATATTTTTATTCAAAAACTTTAATGATCATTTAAAGAGTTGGAGTTCATTATCATTTCCCACTGGCCCAAATCTGAATGTTTGAATCCAATTTAAACCAAGTAAAAGAGTGCTTGGTACACTATGAAAGGTGCCAAGCACCTCTGTGCTCTCAGATTCACCCCTCTTTGCTCCATGATGTTGAGGTGCCGCTTTCCTTTGAGTTTAATGTCCCCTGATTTGGGTCACTCTCCAAAGGCTGATTAACTTCCACTTCCTAGTGTAATTGCAGCCAGAAGCACAGAATAATTTGAATGCTTTTGACAGGGATAGCTTAGGATAATCTTTTATTTATGTAATTAGCTTGGCTTAATTAAGGGTCAAACCTGAGGGGCTTCTCCAACCATTGCTATCTTACACTGTGCATTCAATGCTTTTAGTTTTACCCAGGGTAATTCCGTTTGAGGACAGATAAATCCCAGCAGGGCACCCTGACCTGGTTCTGTCCCCTGTATACATAAACAGATAGGCTCAACTTTTGCCCCAAGGTCTTTGTGTTTTTGACTTATTCTTTGTTTTCAAGGCTGCATTGCAGAGATACTGCGTCTACCCTGCTCCATTTTATACCCTCTTCTTAACTCTCAATTTTTTCTCTTTGTACTATGAAAATAAAACATAATCATCAACATGTTGTTGGTAAGTGGTTAAATGTCTGGAAAGAGGGGGGGGGGGGGCTTCAACCAGAACATGAAGTTTTTCCACTTCTTTCCTTTAAAACAAAAAATGCATACACAAAAGAGTTTCCTGTGTTTTAGAAATTTTGGTAGGGAATTTGAGAAAACAAACTAGCAAAACAACTTGGAACTGAGAGGGAAGGTGAAAGTACTCCAGTTAGTATTATTGTTATTACTGAGAAACTCTTAACTCACCGTGTAGCCCAGGCTGGCTTTGAACTTATGGTAGTCTTCCTACTTCAGACCCTTAAATGCTGGGGTTACAGGCATGTGCCACCATATCTGGCTTAAAGTTAAAGTTTTATGTGAAATAAATAATGAATATACCATGTATTCATTTTGCAGCTTGCTTTGTCTTGTTTTATGCCTACAAGTTCCTATGATTTTGTGTGGATCTTGTCCAAATTTGTAAAAAATATGTTTTTTTATGAAGAGAAAAAGTATAATTCTGGTTAAATGCTTACCTTCCTGTCTTTCCCCCTTTCGGTTCATTCTGCACCATACCTGGCAAACCCACTTCTGAAAGCCTGCCCTTCATCATGCCACTCTGCTATTCAAGATCTGCACTGGTTCCTCATTGCTGACAGCATAAAGTACAAACATCTCATTCTACACATTAACTACACACAGCATTATTTCTTACTGCTTCCCCACACCTATCTTTTGCTGTTTTCTTTGCATCACTTTTTCTTGGTTTTGCATTTAAAC
This sequence comes from Ctenodactylus gundi, assembly GCA_004027205.1. Classification (NCBI taxonomy): domain Eukaryota; kingdom Metazoa; phylum Chordata; class Mammalia; order Rodentia; family Ctenodactylidae; genus Ctenodactylus; species Ctenodactylus gundi. The sequence continues at coordinate 1,113,707 of PVKB01000080.1, forward strand.
ACTGCTTTCTTATTAACTTTGAAACCAACAAGAAGACTAGTGCTACTTTGCTGTGATGATGCAAATATAAGATGCATTGAATAATTTAGTAGTGAGGAAAACTCTAAAGACACATGCAATTGTTTTGCCTTAAAGGACTTTCTTTCCTACTTATTATAATATCAATTTATCCAGTGTTCATAGCGTCTACTCCTTGATCTCATGGGGTCTCTATCAGTGTTTCTCAAATTTGATTATAAGCAAGAATCACTTGGAAAGCTGAAAAAAAGATAAATTTCTGGGCTCATTTCCCAGAGAGTTTTAAGTCAACACATGTGGGTTAAGATCATAGAATTTTCACTTCTAACAAGTCCCCAGGAGGTGTCGTGATGAGGACTTAGGAGCAGCATGCTGTTCTAGTATGCCCAAGAAACCAAAGTGTGTATGTGTGTCATCTCTAAAGCAAAGAACTGAAGAAGAATTCACAGGAGGGCTGTTGACTAAGTGATGACTCATGCCTTGTGAGTGATAGCACTTGGATTAGCTCCTCTGAGCCATAACAGAGTGTCATTAACATCACATCCTATGGCCTATGTGCAATCTATGCAGCTTTGAATGCTTAGCTCAAGTCTTCAATCAAGTAAAAAAGCAGTGACTCTTTTTTTGTAATCATTTATGACATTTGATGCCTATATCAATTTTCAAAGTACAAGACCCAGGCCCTATGGGTCTCAAAGATAATTTCTGATTGTTTGAAAGGTAAAAGCTATTTTCCTAACAATACTAAAACATGATGTACCTTTTTTACTGGGTTGAAATTTAGAATCACAGTCAAAAGAAATAGTGGATAAAATTGCTCAGTATGAATCAAGACAGTGGTGCCAAATCATATCAGTGTATTTCTGTAGTCATTGTATTTCTTCGCAGTTATTTCATTTCACATTTTCAGTTAAACATAATTCCAGTTACACATGATAATATTTTTATGAAACAGTGATGTTTATTAATTTTTATAAATCTCAACTTTTTGGTGCCTGTCATTTTAACATTTATGAAAAAACAGGAAGTTCTGGGATCAATAATGAAGGCATAAAATATTCCAGTTCCATACTAAAGTATGATGGCTATTTGGGAGAAAATACATGTGTATTTTGAGTCGTGAGCTAAACTAACCACCTTTTCATAGGTCATCGTTTCTGCTCAAAAAACAACTAACAGACAAACTAGGGCTATTCTAATTTATTTGGCAAAATTTTTCTTGAAAAAAAGAATTGAGCTGGTCATTTTAAGAAAGCAACTGACATTTTTAATTGCCAATCTAAGCTGTAACGTAAGAATTAGAAAATTGGGAGGAATCTTTTATTCATCATGAGCTATCCAATTTCCCACAACTTTGCTAATGAAACTGGTGGTGTTAAAGAATGTGTTTCCTCTAAAAATTGTGTAATGAATTAAGTCAGCATTTGAAAGATCTGAATAAGTCAGCAAAACAATACTTTTTGCATGATTAACACATAATATGGTGGTTAATTTTAGCTGTAACCCTGACTGGATTAGAGTACTCTAGAAACCAATAAGGCGTTGTGTCTGGGTGTGTTTATTAAGGGCATTTGAAGAAGAAACTGGCATGTGTGTTGGTGGGCTGAGGGAGAAAAAACTATTGCCGACATGGGCAGGTATCATTCAATTGATAAGGAGGTGTGCATAAACCACTGCCACCATCGAGGAGGACAGAATTTCTCTCTCTCTCTGTCTCTGTCTCTCTCTTTCTCTGTCATCTCTGTCTCTCTGACTCTGTCTGTCTCTCTGTTTTTCTCTCTTTTCCCTGCTTGCATGTCAAAGCTTAGCTTACCTGGTCTTTGGACTCTAGGACTTGTGTGAGCATCCGTAGGGGTTCTCAGACCTTTAGCCTCAGACTAAGAATGACACTACTAGCTTCCCAGGTTCTGATGCTTTTGAACTTGGACTGAGCCTTGCTGCTAGCATCTCAGGTTGTGCTTGGCCTGTTGTGGGACTTGTCAGCCTTCATAAATATGTGAGCTGCCTCCCTTCCTAAAGCCTCTCTCCCACTGTTCCCTCTGCGTTTCTCTGTATATATTACTTGCTCTGTCTCTCTGGAGAATAATTCACATTATATCACAAAATCATGCATGGTTACAAAACAGTCTACTTAAAGTGTAAGATAGGCTAATGACTTTTAATGTAATAAAATGCAAAAAGTTCATGGACATAGTTTCCAATGTTACATGATGTATAGTATCAAAGAAAAACAAATTACTGAATTTACTGAAATTTCACTTACTGAAAAGGCAATTAATATGTTCCTTTCTTTTTAAACAATGTATTTGTGTAAGGCCACTTATTTTTCCAGAGATTTTAACCAAATGACATATACAACAAATTGAATACAGAAACACATTTAAGAGTAAACTGTCTTCAAGTCAAAAGGTAAAGCGAATTGCAAAAGTGCTGATTATCCTTTTTTTCCCACTGAAGCATTTTGTTTAAAATAAAAATACTATCTGTGGTAACATACAATAGATTTATCATTGCTATTTTATAGGATATCAATAAATAAATATTTTAAATTTCAATTTATATTCTAGTATCAACAACCAAAATCTCTGGAATTTTTAAGAGCCTACATATTCCTTACATGATAAGGTTTGAGGATTGCTGGATGGCTTAAAATTTTTTGATAATTGCCTATATTCAAAATGTTAGTAACCTGGAAACAGAAATAGACCAAGTATAAAAATAATAACAATGACAAATAACTTTGCTGAGATTAAAGTTGATTCTCTATTAAAACAATGCCTATAATAAGACATTCTATTATATGAACTATATGTTTTTAAGTTTGTGGTTTTACTTTAGTCATACATACACATATATTTAAAAATAAAGTTATATTTAAGAATTCAACCCTAATCTTTACTGTTCGTGTGATTATTTTCCATGATCAATTTCATTTAATCAATTTAGTTGCTTCATCCAGTGTTGATCCATTCGATGATGCCCCCTTCATATACCGTCTCAGAGTTAGGCTACCTCTCTCTTCTCTACCAAGTTTGTTTATTTGTTCGTTTCCTCTTACGTGATTAGCTCATCCCGGCCCCCTCACTAACTCCAAAGAGCTGTGTGTTATGGGAATATTTTTTCCTGGGGGAAGGTGAACACCCCAGTAGGACACAGCAGATGGTCCAAAGTGACCACTATATCAAAGTCCAATTAGAAGAACCAGTGAGGTTACTGGGGTTACTTGCAGGAGTATGAATGAGGCGTTACCTATGGAAGTGCAGATGAGGGGCTATGCAAAGGAGTGCTGGGGAGGGGTTTCTTTGCCTTCACACATTTGACACGGGTCCGCAGGTGGCTGTCACACAGCCTCACTTCACCCTACCTGTCATGCGCATCTCTTGCTTGCAGTAGATGTGTCCGACCTGTGGCCTGATGTTTTATTCGCCTTTCTCTTGGGTGAAGTTGAATGATCTTGGGCCGCATATAAAATATATAATTTAGTTAAAGTACGAGTGCTAAGACTTTTTATTAAAGTTTTTTATTATAGAATTGAAAAAGAAATCATTGACAAAAAATAAAAGCAAACAAATGAAGAAACAGGTAGTAGACCTAGGAGGGACAAGCTGATCTAGGGCTTCCTAACTGACACTGAAGCATGACCTTGCCAACTGACCACCAATGTTTATTTAATGTAAATTTTTTTTGAAGTAAACCTTTCATCAGTAGATATGAAAACTGGTGATTGAGTCTTGTCCTCATACACCCACCACAGTGTCTCAAGTCATGGTCACTCACTCTACCTGTTACGGATCATCTACTGCAAATGAGCCAGCTACCAGGCTTGCCGTAAAGAATGGTTTGCTTTGCTAACAACGTCGTGACTACATTCAATTAGTGTTCTTTCTCTGCTTACTTTCTCATTTCTCCCAATAACTGAGCAACACATTAGCCTTTGCCTCAGACTTTGCTTTTTGGAGAACACAGGTCAAGACTGAATATTTCTAAACAGGTTTGAATGCTTATTCTTAATTTTTCAGTTTAAGACATTGTTTTTTTCCACATGAAAGATAAAGATTTACTGTTTTTCTATTTACATTTTCTATTACTCAACCTATGTCTTATATACGTTTTGTTATAACTTTTGTTTACATTAACAGTCAGTGTTTATGTTTTACAGCTATCTTAATAATGAGGCTTGCTCATATGTGCCTGTAATCTGAACCATTTGAGAGCTTAAGGCAGGAGGATTTCAAGTTTGAGCCCAGCCCAGCCTGTTAAAAGACCCTATCTCAAAATAAATTTAAAAAAAATTAAAAAGGGTAGGATATAGTTCAGAGTGAATCCCCAGAAACGACAAAAAGAATACCATAAAAGAAAACAAACAGGAAAATTTCTAAAAAGTCTTAAGGCAATTCACAGAAAAATCTCATAGCATGCTCGATTTTCTTTTTAGTTACTTAGTTTTTATATGCCTATAATTAATATACTCACACTGATAGATTACAACTTCCCTTACTGTAGTCTACCAAGGAATCTATTAGTTCAACTTGCATGTATTTGTGTGCAGATATGATGTATGTTTAGTCACATCCTTTCTAGAAGCCTTCATCTTCTTGCCCAGTCAGGTCTTATATTTGTAGGGTTTTTGTTCCCACATTTTATTGATACGTACACATGCAAAATTCAAGGTTTACAATGGAGTTGAACATTTTGTGCACATCCGTATCTTGTCAAGGTGACAAGGGCTTTCCCACTCTCCTTTTGTCCCTCCCGCTACCCACACCTCCCTCCCTCCTCCCCCACCCTCCCCCCCCTCTTTCACTTTGTCTTTCCTCTTAAGTTCCATAGGAGTTGTGCTTTGGGACTCTCATATCAGAGAGACTATTCAATGTTTCACCTTCTGCTTCTGACTCACTTCACTAAGCATGATGTTCTCTAGTTTCTTCCATTTGCCTGCAAAAGCCTCCACGCTGTTGGACTTTATTAATGCATAGTATTCCATTGTGTATAAATACCACAGTTTGTGTGTCCACTGGTCTGTTGATGGGTATTTTGGTGCCTTCCATATTTTTGCTATTGTTAGTTGTGTTGCTATGAACATGGGTATACATATATCTCTGCTATATGTTGTTTTGGGCTCTTTTGGATATATTCCCAGAAGGGGTGTCGCTGGGTCGAAGGGGATATTTATTTCTAGTCTTTTAAGAGATCTCCATACTGTTTTCCAAAGTGGTTGTACAAATTTATATTTCCACCAACAGTGTGGGAGGGTTCCTTTCTCCCCGCAGCCTTGCCAGCACTCATTACTATTTGACTTGTTGATGTAGGCCATTCTCTCTGGGGTGAGATGGTATCTTAGCCTTGTTTTGATTTGCATTTCTCTTATGGCTAGAGATGTTGAACATCTTTTCATGTATCTGTTGGCCTTTTACATTTCTTCATGAGTGAACTGTCTCTTCATTTCATTTGCCCACTTTTCAATAGGATCCTTTATTTTGGTAGGCTTACTTTTCTTCAGCTCCCTGTATATTCTAGTTATAAGCTTCTTTATCTGAGATTTTGGTGGTAAATATTTTTTCCCAGTCTGTTGGATCTCTTTTTACAATGCTGATAGTTTCCTTTGTTGTGCAGAAACTAGTTTGACAAGATCCTATTTGTTAATAATGGGGGTAATTTCCGTTGCTCTTGGTGGCTTGTCAAGAAAGTCTTTGCCTACCCCTATGTCTTTTAGAAATTTGCCTACTTTGTCTTCTAGAAGGTTTAGTGTTTCATTTTTAATGTTTAAGTCTTTGATCCACTTTGATTTGATTATATTGTAGTTTAACTAATGTCATTCTTGTTTTTCTAGATCCTTTGCTTTTTAGATTTTCCATCTTGATCTTTCCAGGATCTCTCTCTTGCTTTTATAGAGCACATCTCCTAGCAACTCCTGAGACATCAGAGAGGTGAATCTTTTGAGACTTCACAAGTCTGCCATGTCTATGGACCTTTTTATGCTAATAGTTTGACTGGGTATAGAATTCTGTGTTCATTTCTTCTCAGAATTACTTACACATTTTCACATTGTCTGCATTCTTCTTGAGATATTTGCTAGTATTTTTATTTTTAGTCTTTTGCAAGTGACTTATTTTCTTTTTCTAGAACCTTTTAAAATCTTTTTTTAAAATCTCAGGTCGTTTGAAATATAATACGATGTATCTTACTGTTATGGCTGACTTTCTACAAAAAAATCATCTCTAGAGTGAGGCTATTAGATGAAAAACTTCATTTTAGCCCTTCATATTCTAATGCTACTAATAATTGCCCATAGTATTTTCAGCTTTTAAAGTAATACTGAAGTTTTTTCTTAGATGCCACTTCATTTCCTGTTCTCTTTGTGAAATTTTGTATTTTTGTTTACATTATGTCACATTATTGGCCTTCAGGAAGGAGAGAGAGAGCAAGCAAGAGTACAGAGAAAAAACCCAGACATCTGTGCATTGTTTACATTTAGATATATTTCTTTGAATATGATATAAAGAAATTTGGATAAATATTCGTACTTAGTGATCTCAAGAGCCCAAGGAAAAAGGAGACAAAATAGGTAGGTGAAAGATCTTACCAAAATTTTGTCTCATACCTTTTTCCTAGTGATCTCACCAAGAAGCACCCAGACATACCCAGTACCAAGTTCTTACTTAGCTAGTCATCCTATGTGAGACACAGAACGTCCCTTTCATCTTTCTGAAGAGTGACACTAAACTTTCAGACATTAAATTCCTCACCTAATCTATAGACCATATTGCTCATATAATTTGTAAATGAGCCGTGCTAATCAGATCCACCACTGAGTAAATTGCTTATGTTCTCCTGCTAGATAGAAAACTTCTTAGTTTTGGGTCTAGTTTTTGTCCTGACAATTCAAATTAAAGAAGACAAACATAAGCTCTGGTGGGTTAGAACTTGAAACATAACCCAGAGCCTAAAAGTTGCCGTTATATTCTTTCATAGAAATGCCTTTTCTATTCAAATTAGGTTGCTGGAAGGCAGAAGCCATGCTGCACACTTCTTTTGTATATTCTTCCTTCAGGGATGTTTTTAAAGTTGCTTTTCCTCTCTTTCTCATCAGTGTCTGAATAGTTCATTGTACTTATCAAAAATTTGCATCTTCTGAGTCAGAATCTCTGCAGAAAGGCCTTAAAATCAGACTTTTATCATGCAGCTGAAGTGATTCTTAATACTGTATATCAAGTTTGATACTCCCTTTTTCACACGGTGCTAAGTGGTATAGACACTTTGGAATCTTTGCTATAAAAGTGTTAATCCTGTCCTATATATCATTGACATGTTTTTATTTTTATTTATTTCTTAAAAATTGTAATTTTCAATGATTAGACTATGATATACAGTCTCCAATGAAGCCCGTGTAATGATTAATATAGCTTCAGAGGAATTTCTTTTGCAGTGTGGGTGAGAACATTTTATAAGGCGTTAACAGTTGAATCTTGATGTTGTAGTATTATCTGCTCCGAAATTCAAAGTGTTCTGTGAATGTGTCCCACCTCCTGCTTCCTTTTGGAGCCTTTCCATTATCTCCTTGTGTTGCTGATTCGCCTTCAAGTTGGCAGTCTTCCAGTTGGCGGCAAAGACAACAGTCATCACGTACTCAGTGGCTGGGGAAGCGGTGAAACCTGGACTCAGCTGATCCGCTACCTAGGGCACCTGGTGTCTCCATAGGGCTGAGCTCTGAGAGGGAGTGTCTCTAAAGGAACTACCCAAAGGTGGGGATTCAAGGAAAGGCAGCCTTTTGTGACTTAACCTTGGAAGTCACAAAGGGTCACTTCTAGCTTACTGTATATCAAGGGGCAGGATACAGACGTACAGACCTTACCTCTTAATGGGAAGGGTACCAAAGAATTTTGGGACTGTTTTTAAACTCACCACAAAGACTAAAGAGAAGTCCCCTTCACCATTCATTTGTACAGTCCTTCCTCAGCCTTTTGTTTGATCTGTATGAATAAGAATGTCTTCTAGGTGAGGCATGAGGCATGCATAGCCACACTCTATTCCCACATATTCTTGTTTGCATATGTGATTTTCACAACAGCTCCATGGTGTTGATTTAACAAATGAAGACGCTGATGTGGTGAGAGGTAGAGCCCACGGTCAAGGTCACCCATCCGGGAGGTCTGGCCCTGGAGCACAGGTCTTCGCAGCTATCTGATCAGCAGCACTTTTGCATTCATGTGAGAGCCTCCCTCCGCGAGTCCAGGGAAGTTTACATAATCTAATGTCACCGGTGAGAGCTGAAATAAATCTCTAATCGTACTCTATCAAATATTCTAAGCCCTTTAAAACGTTGCTTTTGGCTAAATGGTGGAGAGATCGTAAACCTTATCATGTAGGAAAACACTCAGGGGCTACAAATTTTTAAGGTTTTCATTTTCTGTAGAAAAAAAGAAAAATGTTCTCAGTTGCACTCTGCTGCTGAAATTTGGACCAAGGAGTAAAAGATGCCTTTTTCAGTGAAAAGGCCAAGATACTCCATTTGTTTTTCCCTGAGGAGTTGGGTATTTGGTCTAATTTTTTTAATGAGCTGACTAAGGGTCAGGGAATGTCAGGCATGCAGGAGGCCTGGGCGGCAAAAGCTCAGACGGGAAGAAGAAAGACTGGTATCAGGTGGAGCCATATACAGAAAAATGAGCCTGGGAAGGGTTAGACCAAGGAACGTGGAGTTGATGCTTCCAAGTCAGTTAAAGCTGGACTCAGAATCTGTACAGCAAATCCAATCAGATTTTAGTTAATGAATAAGAAGCCCAAACTGGAAATAAGAGAGCCATGCTGGGAGAGTTGCAGAATTCACGTTCTCCTGAAATAAAAAAAGCAAGATAATGCCAGTTTGTGCTTCCTCATAGGTGAGGTTTATTTTTAGTGCTTGGGGGATGACAGGGCGAGGTTGGGCATTGAGCCTTCATTCCCCTAAAGGTTTGCTATCAGTCACAGAAATAAGAAGTACAAGGTCCTGGGAAGCAGTTTCAGAGTTAGAAAAGATAAGGCAAAATTCAGACCTGTTTTCTCCCCAATGTCTTCTTGTAGTTCAGTTTATTAACATAGAATAATTGTTCTGTGAACCTATTTGCATTTATTTACTTTGGAGAGATGATATGGTCTTAACTCTATCCTTAAGGATGTAGGAGGAGCTTTTCTTGATATCAGGATTTTCCTGAACCCAGGAGTTACTTGTTGGCTTTATATGCCTCCCTGATGTTGCTTAAATTTGTCAAATCAATTCCTAAGTAATTATTACCTAACAATCTATATAAATGCTACAAGGCTTCAAGTTGATCAACACTGCTTATTTAGTGGTAATTATTTTTGCCCATTGTTATGTTAAGTTAAAGGAAAACAGTTCTGTGGCAAATTTAACAGTGTCCTTTGTGTACCTATGCAATTGGTCCCCGTCCATTAAGCTTGATCTTGGATCTTTGACAATGTGTTTCACTTAGCCTCTCATATTTGATTTGAGTTGGGACCTAAGGTCAAGCCTAGCATTATTAAGTGCTAATAGTGAATATAGAAGGAATATAATCAATCTGAACGAACTGTGAAACAGGTTAAATTACTTATAGAAATGAAAAGACTAATAACCACATGTCTAATAACCAATGAAGGCCAAACTGGAACTACTTGTGGCAAGTCTGCTGATGTGCCTCCTATGGCTCAGGGCCTGCTGTGTTTTCTCTACCCGTGGACCATGCTCACCCCGTGGATGGGCTTCTACCTTTTCTCTGTGTGAGTGTTCTTCCAGTGTTGCTGGAGCTTGCTTAGCTCTACAGATAAACTAGAGAGCTCAAGGGTGCTAACTGTATGGGAGGCAGCCCTGTGTCACGAGGAATGGCAGTGTTGATTGCCTCACTGTCTCTGTCCTACGGGAAAGGGTCTTGAGGTTGGTCTTACGGGTTTCTCAGAGGATTTTCAACAAGGTTGAGCCCTCCTTGCTTTTTGTTGGCTCTTCTCCCTTCCCTGTTTCACTTTCCTAACTTCCTTACCTGTCTTCCTGGGTTCTTTCTAATTCATCTGTCTGCCTCTATGTCCTTTTTTTTAGGGTTTGCTTATAACGGAGCCCAAAGTAAAGTTGTAGGCTAATAAACTATTATAGGAACCATTAAAATTCCAGTTATGCAAGATGAGTACATCGTAGAGATAAGTCATACACTGTAGCACCTGTGGTTAAAAATACTGTACTATGTAATTAAATTTTTACGAAGAGTGCAAATCTCATGTTATATATTTTTTTACCAAAAAACAGAACATATGAGTACTCACAAAGAAGTCAAAGGAAATGTTTGGTGGTGATGGATATGTTTTTTACTTACCTCAATTGTAGTGAGAGTCTCACAGGTGTATGCCGACCTCTGAACTCATCAAATGATATTTATTAAACGTGTGCATCCTTGTATAGCAATTACATCTCAGTAATCATAAAAAGATAGTTCTCACTAATCATTAAAGGATAATTCTTATAATAAGCCTCACTTTAATGTTCATGGAAGGAACATTGATTTTATTATGTAATATTTATAGTCAAAGGGAGGAGTTGTAGGTTGTGTTAATATTAACAGTCATTTCCTCTCTGGGAAGGAAGATTGGAACCATGCTCTGCTAAACTCGGGCATAGCCACATGATAGCTCATAGTCTTCCGTACCACTTTTTCTCCCTTCCGTAAGTCAGGTGAAACTTGAATAAATGAAACCAGTCTGCCTGAAGGAGTTCTAAAAGAGAGATGGTGTCCTGAAATAGAGCCTCAGTTAAATTACAACAAACATACATTTAGGTTATAAAAAAACCTTTTAAAATTACTTTTTCTCATAAATTATTGAGATTTCTGAAGCAATTTACTACAACGGCATTAGTAAGACAAAGCTGAATAACATGGAACTTAAAAAAAAGAAAGTGGTGGCCAATAGTCCCTGCTGCCAGACAGGCCGAAGCAGGAAGTCTGAGATTTTTAAGCCCAGCCTATACTGCATAGTAAGGTCCTGTCTTGGAAAAAAAAAAAAAAAGCCTTGTGGCATTCAATCTTGGCTAATCTTAGGATCTACTACTAAGGAGACTTTTTTACATTTATAAATTTAATTTTAAATTCTTACTCTAAATTGCTAGTTTGAGAGCAAAATACAGGAATCTGATTTAAATTTTTTTCTCCAGATGGTTCAAATGATCTCACTATTTGAAAGCCAAACATTTTGCTTATTTTAAAGATGAAAGGATCAACAATTTTACATGTTTCTATTTTTTAAACTGATTTATAAAAAAGCCACTGTTGTTTTGATCAGAGGTGAAATTAATCATTAAGTCTTTTCTCCTAAAGAGCAGAAATTAAACTCAATTATATACCAGATTGAGAGAAATTTTGGAATTAGTGTTTTCACAACGAATGAAATTTAGTTGTATGACATATATAGGCCATCTAGGTTCAGACCTCATCAAAAATGATAAATACAACCCGTTACTAAGGCCATTAGTAGGTCAGAAAGGCAAAGAAGGGTAGGGCTTTAATAATAGAAACAAAATTTGTTGCATAGATACACTGAGAGAAATAGTGTCCTTGCTAGTAAGAGATTATAGGCCCACAAGGAGAACTTGTCATGGAGACCAGGAGACCAAATAAAGGTGGTGCAAGGGCAGCTGATGAAATTTTCTAGCGTCATACCTGGCAACTCTGTCCCATTCGCTTGTCTAGGTCACTGTATATGTTTACACTGTAGAAATTACTCAGTGCAATCTGACTTACTACTTTGTACTGACTCTGAAGAAATATTTTTAGTAGATAACCCTGTGTTTTAAATTCACTCAAGGAGAAGAGAGGCAAAAAAAATTGGCTTACATATAAAGGTAATATAAAGCAGAATTTAATAATTACAATAAGAGAAGAACACTCCTTGAACTCACTTAGTTTCCTCAGTGATCTATGTCTGCAGGGGAACTTAGGGATTCTTGCATAATTGCATCAACTTAAGTTCCAAAATAAAGGATATTGTTGAGTATTTCCACAGGGCTGCAAGAGGCAGGAGCTGTTGTGAAAGAGGAGATATACCTCCAACCTTTCCTTCCTTTTACCATTCATCTTCATCCACTGCAATCTGTCATTTGATATTTTTGCATTTCTCAGATTAACTCTTTCAGAATTACCCAACCATTTACCCAAATATTCTTTCCTTTGGGTTTTGACATCAATGATAAATCTTTCTTCCTCAAACTCTTTAAGACAAAGAGACTTTACTATATGGTAGTAGTTATTACAAATCTGTTATATTCTTATACTGTTTTAGAGGTGCAACAATAAGAGCTTTGATTTACTAATCTTGTAATTACATGCTAGAGACTTTTCTTATATTTATTTTATTTAAGACATACAACAAGTCGTCGAAGTGGCAACTTTAGCTCCATTTTTCGTGGGAGGAAATAGAGGTTTGAAGAGACACATTTCTTATTCATAGTCCTACAACTAAACGTTGAGGTAAGACTCAAAATTAGCATGTGTTTTTTACCACAGAACCTGTTTATGATAATTAATATTATGAGTCAACTTTACTTCGTCAGAGGATGCTAAGATGGCTGTTTAAACATCGTTTGTGGGTATGTCTGTGAAATGATTTCTGAAAAAGGTTAGCATTTGAATTAGTAGTAGGCTGACTGATGAAGGTTACTTACATCAGAGTGCACAAGAGCATCTCCAAACTATTGAGGGTCTGAATAGAACAAAAAGTTGGAGGATGGGAAAATTTAATTTCTTTGTATTTACTTGTATTACTGGAGCAACCATCTTCTCTTGCCCGTCTTCCAGACCTGGACTTCTTGTGGTTCTTGAGCTAGTGGATAACAAATTATGTAAGCCAATTTCAATAATAAATCTCCTAAATCTGTATATATCCTATTGGACCTATTTCTTTTAAGAACCTAGATTAACATGGATTTTGGTACTGAGAATGGTTCTAAGGAAATAGAATTTTAGGGATAAATTTTCTGAACTTGCTTAGGCTTCTGAAATCGGCTGTTTAATCTGATTAGATATTTCTAGTGGTGAATACTGATAGTCCGTAACATGAGCTGTTTGCAATAGATTCATAAAATGTCTGCATTAGGTACTCCTCATCAGCTACTTTAGAGAAGCAAGAAACTAAGTAATTTAGCATATATAGTAAATCTAAAATGTTCTTGGAACTAAAAAACAATAATGACATTGGTTAGTTGCTCAGAATGTCTCTGGGCAAAATCCTGAAGAAAAAGAATAAGCTCAAGGACTTGAATTTTCAGTTCAAGTGTATGTGACCTGAGAGCTAATGTGTGTGTCCTAAGGAGAACCTTGTCCACTATGGACACAGGACTGAAATTGCTTAAAATTAAATGCAGAATTTCATATTTGCAATTGGTTGATTTACAACATTAGTTGAATTCTCTGCCTTGGGGATGTTTCCTGGCAAAGTAAGGGCATTAGCTGGGGAAAAAGAAAAGGAATCATACAAATGTACATCTTGGTGTGTGGAAAGACCATGATGAAGTTGGGGACACAGCACTTGTAAATTCCATTGTCTTTTTTTTTTTTTTTTTTTTTTTTGCTAGGGAAAGAGGTTTCTATATTTCCTTTGGAAAGCCCTCTCTACCACCAGGGAAATTGGTCTACCTAACCCCTGCAGCAGTATTCTCTCCATGCTGGCTAGCAGTGGCATTCCCGCCTTGTTGACATTTTTCAACTATGGTGGTACTGATCCCCCACCCATAGTGGTCTAGTCTTTTTATTTTCAATACAAGAAGATTAGCCCTGCATTGTCCATCTTTGTTTTTTGACCTACAATGAGGCTCAAGTCCCAACAAGCTCTAAAGGTGAGATACCAAACATGATACATGAATACATGTATACATTGTAAAAATTTTTTGATTTTCTAATTCATACAAGAGAAATCTTAGGAATATATATGACAATATATATTAGGAGTATGAAATAATGATGGAAGAAACATGAAGTTGATCAGGTCTAATGCCAAACAGATATGCAAATAATAAAAACAAGGTTAGACATACTACCCGAATTGATGACAGGGTCAAAGCAGTAATTAAAATGGTCATAGTAGAATTATAGTCTTGACTAGTTAATCACAGTGTTCTTAGAAGTGAAGTGGATAGGAAGATGCTGTATTCTTACTGGATATGTGCAGGTAGAAAAGTTCTAAGTCAAAGGAACCAAGGTTTAGCTTCAGTCATAAAAACAGTGAGTCATGACCACGACTGCTCAGTCAGATTAGAGCAAGTTCATGAACTCAAAATCTAAAAGAAGAGAACTATGGGTCTCATTGAAGAAAGAATTTTTGTCACTACTAAAATTTATACGATTAATCTTTCTTCTAGCGTTCAAAAAGGAATGCATGGCCTCTTACCAGTGCAATTATACACTGGGGACAAAGAACTAAGCAGATTTTTTGAGGACTACTCAACATTATCTCTGCTAAGCCTGATTCCAAGAGACCCCAAATTCTTCTGTGTCTCTGGTCAGTGCAGGGGTCTAAGGAGGTTAGGTACTTAACAGAGTCTTAGTTCAGACCCACTTTACTGTGGGTCTAGTGGGGTTTCGAACCTATCCTGTGGTTACTTACCTTTGCCAGAATGTGTAATTGGAATAGACATAAATTTAGCAGCTAGTGGAGTCCCTATTTTATTATTGAAAATTAACAAGCATAAGCTTTTACTTATGTGAGTTATAGCTTTTGATATTTATAACAATAACAATTTAAACAAAATATTTAAGAATACTGATTAATTGAAAACAAAACCATTCTATACAGGCATAAATATTATTGGAGAAATAATTGTTGCTAAGCAGAAACTGCAATGAAAACTTCACATTTTTACAACTCTCTTCAGTGTCGTATTGGGAGATATCTGGCTTCTTTTATGTGCTTCTGCACTCAATGTGTTGTGGTGTTGTGTTGGTTGAAATATTTAAAGAAAATTCAGCCTAAACAAATATGTGGATGGAAAAAGAGGAGTAGAGTAACAGCAATTTCAGATAATTGTAGATTTCTTCTTTTCATGGTATACAAAGATTCAACAAGTAGAAACTTGCTCTTAATTTACTTTCTTAACTGATATATAAAACATAAAATTAAATATGTTAATGGGGTAGCATGTAATTTTGATAAATTTAAACATTAAATAATAATCAGATCAGGTTGAGCACACCCATTCCCTCAAAAATGTATCCTTTCTTTATGGTATACATTTTCAAATGCTTTTTTTAAAAAAAACTTTTTGAAATATCGAGCATATTATCATGCAATTAGTTTGCCATAACTTGTTGCTCTCTAATTAATTATATCTTAGTACTCATGATTAACTTTTTCCCAAATCTTTACCAATCTCCTTGGGCTCTGAAAATCACCATTCCGTTTTCAACTTCTAAGTGAGTCAACTTCTTAGATTCCACGTGTGAGTGAGATCACGTGTGAATGACAGTACTTGCCATTCTATGCCTGGATTAGTTTGTTTAACAAAACGATCTCCAGTTTCATCTATGTTTCCATAAACGACAAGTTAACATTGTTTTTACGACTGAATAGAATTCCTCTGCATGTATTTACCACATTTTCAGTATCTGTTCTTCAGTTCGTGGACACTTAGGTTGTATTCATTTCTTGGCTGTTGTAACTTGGAATGTCTCTTTGACATACTGATTTGATTTCCTTTGGACAGAGACCCTGCAGTAGGATTGCTAAATCATACGATAGTTCTATTTTTAAATTTATGAAGTGCCATGAGGTTAGTAGAGGTTTCTTAGAGGTTAGTATTAATGTGAAATCTGAACCACCTCGGTGAACTTCTTGTGTTCTTTTACATAAGGAATCCTTGGCCTATTTTGTACTTTGAATAGATCTTTTACATGTGCATGACGCTAGTCTACGGCTTCACTTACACCACTGACCTTTATGGTATTCCAGCGAAACTTGAACATAGATTATGAGATGTGAAACTAAGCAAGTATTATAAATCATAAAAGTATATACAAATATATTTGAAAATAGCTAACAAGCTTCTAAAGTAAGTTAGTGAGAGCGAGTGATAGTGCTACATTAGGGAGATTTTGTCAGTTTCCTGAATACTGAAACAGATGGTAGACTTGGCATTGTTGTGACGTGTCTAAAGGGCTGATCTCTGTATTTCCTCAATGCCAATGTTTTCACTTTACTAAGCATTGTATTTAAGTGATATTCATCTTTTGCCATTAACCACTTAATTGACTTTATTTTCCTTGATAGATTTCAAATACTCCAGGTCAAGGCTATTGAATACTAATTTTGTTTTGGCAGCATCTTAGAAATGTTACTTTGCTAATGAGTGGCTACTTTCTCCAACCCATCCAGCATAACTAACGTTTCCCTGGTACAGACTTTTGTCTCTCACAGAGTGGAGATTTCTTTATTCTCATTAACATTGTTAAAAGCTATTGAGGCTAAACACTCCTCCACAGTGGTCAGAGCATTTTGATTGTGTTATTTTACATATATGTGTAGATATTTAACTCTCTGTATACATTTTACATATATATGTATATATATATATATGGTGACCAAGCATATTGTAGATCATACATAGTTGGTTCCCCCTACAGGAAGGAGCATACTTTAGTGTTTCATAGTGTTTCATGTTTGATTTTTTTTTTTATTTCCTGGTGGCAAAGAAAGTTAGGATTATAAACATATAAAATACTGTATGTTGAATAAAATGTAATTATTACTTACAGAAAGGTGAAAATGTAATCTTGTTCCATAATTTGTTTGATTCCTGAGTGTCTTGTTTTTGCTCAGCATCTGTCACGGCATTTCTATGAGAATGATCTATACTATTTCCTCAATACCAATGTATTTGCCTTACTATATCTTACATATAAGTATGCATTTTGTCATTTAATAACCTAATTAATTTTATTTTTATTGATAAATTTTAAATATTTCAGAAAAAGGATATTGGACCCTAATTTTATTTTGATACTTGATCTTTATCCTCTCCAGAAGTAAGATGATAGCTTAATAACTTGCAAAAGTATATAAAACACAGACATTCTCAAATGTGTGTGTGTGTGTGTGTGCGAATGTGCGTGCACACACACACACACACACACACGCACAAATATCCTGAAATTTATATGGAACCCAAAAAGACTCAGTATAGTCAAAGCAGTTCTGAGCAATAAGACAGATGCAAGTGGCATTATGATTCTGGAAATCAAGTTATATTCCAAAGCAACAGTGATAAAAATCCTATGATTTTGTCACAAAAATCGAACAATGAAGCAAAACAGAGGAGTCAGAGACAACCTCAAATACCCTCAACTATCTGATCTTTGACAAAGGTGCAAAAAACATACACTGGGAAAAAGATAACTTCTTTAATACATAGTGCTGGGAGAACTGGTTATCCACATGCAGAAGAATAATCCTAGGCCCACACCTATCACCGTGCACTAAAATTAAAGTAGATCAACGACTTTTACATTAAAATGGGAACACTGAAACTGTTGTGGGGGGGGTGGGGAGGGGACACAAAATAGGTAAAACTCTGGATGATATAGGTGTGAGTAAAGACTTTCTCAACAGAACACCTGATGCAAAATAAATAAATGCCAGAGTCAACCAGTGGGATTATATCAAGTCAAAAAGCTTCTGCATGACAAAGGGAACAACAAGCAGAGTGGAGAGAACGGGCAGAAATTTTTCCACCTACACTTCAGACAGGATTTAATCACTAGAGTATACAAAGAACTGAAAAAACAGACTCCTCCAAATCAAAGATCTAATGAAAATAATGGATGTTTGAAATGAATACACAGTTCTGGAAAAAGTTCAAATGGCCAGCAAATACACAGCAAAATGTTCAACATCCTTAGCCATTAGAGAAATGCAAATCACAATAACATTGAAACTCTACTCTGCAGTAATAATGGCTTATATTAAGAACTCAAAATGCAGGGATAAGGAACCCTTTCACACTTGCAAATTGAATATGGTACAATCACTATGAAATACAGCATGAAGTGTTCTCAAAAAAAAACCTAAAAATCGATATTCCATTTGACCCGGTGAGACCTTGTGGTGGTTGGCATCTGGAGTGTCCCCCAAAGCCCCATGTTCTATGGATGCTGTGTACCATTGGGAGGTGCGGCCTGGCTGGAAGGGGCAGATGCTGAGGGCTTGACCTGGAGCAACGTGTGCTGGTTCCATCCTTCCTCTCAGTCTCCCTCTGTTCTGCCATGCTGTGCGATGCTGTCTCTGGGGTTCTGGCCCTGCCATGTGGTTTCACCATTTATCACCCATGAAAAGACTGACACCTTCCGAACTGTGAGCTTAAATAAATCTTTCCTCCTAAAATTGGGGATGTTGAGTATTGAATCGCAGCAATGAGAAAGTAAGACATATCTCTTCTGGGCATCTTTCCAAAAGAATTAAAAGTACCATATAACAGAACAACTAGTAATAGCTGAATCATGGAAAATTCCAAAATAACCATCAGTAGACCAATGGATTAGTAAGTGTGGTATATATAGACAATGGAATACTACTCTGCCATAAAGACAGATAGATGAGAATCATTTATAGGTAAAGGGATACAACTTGAGGCTATCATGCTTAGTAAAGTGAATCGGACTCAGAAGATTAAATATTGCATGATTTCTCTAACATGAGAAGCCCAGAGTATAAACAAAGAGTCTATAAGTGATATCTTAGGAATCAGAGAGATGAGAGAGGGGGTGGAAGCTGTGAGAAAGGGAGCAAGGAAGGGATTACAAGATTGTTGTCATATATGTACACACATTTCTCAAGTTCAATGTGTATTACTTATACTTACTAATAAAAATTGGCAAAAATAGAATGAAAAATAAGTATTACCAAGTATGTTAATGTCTTTTCAAACACAAGCATGCATCTAAGGATCAAGTTCCTCCTTATACCGAGAACCTAGTGCACTTAGGTATAACTTGGCTACTTCCAGTCTTTATAAGGTGAAATTTTGAATACGCTCATCAAGGCTCTCTTGCTGGCCTTTGTAGAGTTACTAACTTTTGCTCATTGCAGAACTTCGCTTTCTCAAAGTAGTTGATCAACTTCTTGGAAACTGAGGTTTGTTTCTGTAACTGGTAAAGCCCGGGTGAAGCTAAGCAGAGAGATTTGTAATCAACAGGATATTAAGCCATTGTGGGACTGCCCTTGAACTTTTGGCCTTTCATGATATTCCAGTGAGCTCTGTTGGGACTGTATTCACCATGTGAATTGCATTTTCTCTCTCTGTCTCTCTCTCTCCCTTTCTTATTTGCTTTGCCATAACAGAAATTGAACCAGGGCCTTCACACTGGACTTCATTCCTACTTCTCTTTAAGTTTTTAGAAAAAATTGAGAGTCTCACTAAGTCCCTAGGTTACCCAGATTGGGCTTAGACTTGTAACTATCCTGCCTCAGCCTCCCAGAGTATTAGGATTCCTGGTTGTGCCACTACACTTCTACACCTGGCTTGCATTCCACTTTTGCATCACCTTTCTTCTAAGGTTCTTGAGGGGACTTTGCAGGTATGAAGGAATATGGCGCCTCAGCCACTCCTTTCCACCTCCTACGCCTGGTTAACTTCATCTCCCTTTTGAAGACTCAACTGAAGTCTCCCCTCCTCCAGGAAGACTTACATGGTTATTTCATTCTTTACTGGGTTATGTTTCTCTCAAAGCCTTTCACATGTTCCTATCAATACATGTCATAATTGACTCTCAATCATATGATAGATATCATCTTCATTTAATAATCTCTGGTGCTGGTGCAATGTCTGATATAGTCAGGAATATGACTAGATCCACCATAACAAGGTTATGGTCATTTCAAAGTCATGGCTTAGCCCCGATGTCCTCAGAGTTCAGTGAGTCAAAGGGAGAGGCCGGGCCTGAGCTGGAGTGGAGGAGCGAGAGGAGGAAGGATGTTGCACATTACTTCAGTGAGCTTGGGCCCAACGTACCAAATGAGAACACTGCCTACCCACGCTCATATTGCTGCAATCTAGATGCAGCTAAGTCTGTACAGAACAGAAGTTGCTGCTAGGATGAATGAATCCAATCTCACACTTCACATTAAGAATCTCCCAGTGGAGACAAGGAGGTTATATTATCTGATATTACAGCCATGCACCGTTTCAATCAGGGACAAACTTTGCATACCTCTCGGAAGATTGTATCAGTGAGGGAGATTGCTAACATCTTAGTTTGTGAATGTGCATTTTGTTATGCTCGTGCAATGATGAAATCCTCTAGTGGCATATTTCAAAGATTGTTCACCCTTTGGTAAGTGACACATGACAATATTTTCTCTCATCTAAAGTTCCATTTTTTCACCACATTGTATAAATTTGAATAACAACTTTGTTAATAAAGAATTAAAAAATTCTTTAAATTGCTATGCATTTTGGAGGGATTGAAGGCAGAACAGCGTATTTTTCTTTGAAGGCATGGCAGGGGACGGTATTTTTTTTTTTTTTTTTTTACTTGAATTCCCAGGCTTCAACTCCCAGGCTTAATTAAAGGCCCCTTCTGAGCTCCTGTAGCACTGTGTGAGTTTAACATCTGCATTCATAGAACTATAATGAAACGTGGGGTTTGCTTTTTCTGCTTAAATGCTAAATTGTCAGCTTTTGAAGCTTATTAAGAAACTATAAATTACAGAATATTGATGATCAGAAGCCACTATGCCAGTTAGTACACAGAATATAACTAATAATTATGTTTCTTAGAGATTACCCAGAGCGGCCATGTAATAGCCATATAATAGCCAAATAACCGTCTCTTTTCTCTAACGAGTTATGATGGGCTTCTGTTTTTGTTTTTTTCATCCTGTCATCTACCCCACCTTGAGTCTCAGGTTTTTCATAGGATAGTTTGGAAGACTTCCACTTTTTGCACCACTATCCTGTAGTTCTTGGCTGTCTCAGAACAGGGGTTCTTTATTCTGAGAATGTGAATGTGGCTAGGATAGAGATGGGAACACTTTCTGAGAATAATGTTGTTTACACACTGGCAACGAGGAGGAACTCGTTAAAACCAAATTTAATGTGACAATTTCTGAAGAGGAAACTATGAATTTCTTTTCACTTTGTGTAGGCATAAACCTAAGCCAGCTATCTCTCCCATCTCCTTGCCTCAGGCAAATTCCTTGATTCAATTTTATCTCTCATGAAAAATGGTACATCTGTGGAGAAGGTGAGTTGGGATCTTAAGCAACACACTGTGATATTGGAATGTTAAAAATACATACCTCAGAAGTTTGACATTGAAGAAACTATCAGGAAACGACTGAGGGAGTAGTTGAAATTAATTTAGCTGTTCTTTATTTAGGTTACATGGAAAAAATAGAATGCACCAAATTATTTTGGTAAAAATGTTCCAAAATGAGTTTATTAGGAGTGTTAATAAAATGTATTGCAAAGTCATAAAAAACCACAAACATCCCCAGCCCCAATTTAGCCCTAAGCCATGACAGCACAGAGGCACTTGTATTTTAAGAATACATATGCATAGTGAATTTCTTATTGCAGATAGTCTTGTGAATTAAGTTGTGATTTGTTTCATTTTTAGATCTCATTTAAACCGGTTTAACGTTAGTGGGAAAAATTGTTGGACTACTTTTGTAAAGAATAATATCCTTATTATATATGACCTGAGGAAATGCTTCACAGATTTTTACACCAACAAAACTGTTTTCTTTCAGATGCTCACAGAAACAGTCTGAGGCAGCTTCCTTGGGCAAAATAATTCATTTGAGAAATTCAGGGAAATACCAGTAGGGAAATGGAGAAATAAGAGAGGGCAGAGAAGACAGCCAATGTGAAATATTTTATCAAGCCAATGACTACTAATGACCAGTGGTACTTAATCCCATAGGGAAATCAGGAAGTGGTATAGAAGACATACTTCAGACCTACCTCACCTGGGGGATGAGGTGTACCTAGGTGTCAATGTCTATATCTACTTATCTGTATTATCTGTCTGTCTATCACCTATCTAGCTATCACCATCTGTTAGCAATCAATTAATTAATCAATCACCTATCATCTATGCTCTTTATCTAGTTAGCTAGCTTAGTATTGCTTCCTTACTCCAATCAGTCATTGCTTGAGGGCTGGTCCCACAGGGGTTAATTTCCACAACTTTTGGCTAACTATATGCTCAGGGAGAAAAGGATTTCTGAAGCTTTAGAGAGAAGCCCCCAGGCAAAGAAATTCAGGCAGGTAGGCGAAAGTTGACCCACAGACACTGAGGGCAGCAGCATAAGTTGATGCCCCTGAGGGACTGACTCTACCTCTACTGTAGTAACTAACCATTAAGTTTTTGAGAGGGTGTTTCTGTGTTTCTCACTTAAAAGTGTAAAACTTTAAAAGTTTTGTGTTATAGCATGCAAATAAATTTGAAATGTTCATTTTGCTTTGCAATGTATTTGTAATCACAATATAATATATTGAAATTACCAAGTTGAAAAGTATAACCTTTTTATGCATTCTAAAGATTCTTTAAATGAGAGAGAATGCCAGTCTAATTTCATTATAAAACAGAGGCTAAGACAAGACTTGCATGCAAATCTATATGGGGATCAATTTCAGGTCTACCAGAGGCATGAAGTGGGGAAGGAGAGAAAACCCAAACAAGAATGGGCTATCAGTCTTGATACTGCTGTGCATTGACTGGTACTTTGATGTGTGGTCTCCAAACTGTCCCATCTGAGGCCAGGATGTGAAATATTTATCCGTGCTCTTCTGTTCCTCAGAAGTTAATGGTGGTGTCTCCGGTGCTCCCTGCGAGATGGTGCGTGCTTGAATGATAATCAAGTTCAGGAAAGTCGTAGGGCACCAGCAAGGGGCAGGACTTACAGGCTGAAAGAGGACACTGTCACGCTACTTTGTGGGAAGCTGGTAGAAGCTTCTGTAGATCTGGTTGTTGTGGTAGTGGCTGAAAGGGGAGATTGACCCAGATGATCTGCCATGGTCCGTATGAAGTGCCAGTGCACCTTCATTTTTTTTCCAGCACTGGGCATCGAGCCTAGGCCTCACATATGCCAGGCAGGCATTCAACACAAGATGCTTCAGAAATATGTGACTAGGACATGGAGAGGATAAGGAGGACAGGCCCTAGGATGCACAGGGGTGTTGACGTCCTACTTCTTTGCCAAGTCTGACATTTATTTCTTTGCTGAATCCTAATTTTTTTCACAATGTTTTTCTCTGTTCTAAATAAATATATAAATAAAAGATATTAAAATACATTTTCCTTTCCTCTTACAATCATGTATTTAGCTGATATATTAAATCAATTTAAATCCAACTTTATTAGAATTATAACATCAAAACCATTTGAGATCTTCTGATTATTCAAAATAGAAAATCATTTTTCTTTCAACATGTAAAGAAACTATTTTTTAATGGAAACATACAATTTAGAAAACAAACAGAGTATGGAGTTACAAGTAGCCCAGGCTTCAGTTTGGCTCAATTTTCATCATAATCCACATTCTCCTGTACTGTGTAAAACAGGGAGTCTACCTTTCTAGTGTCCACACGAAGGACAGGTGAGGGTGAGGTAGTTCAGTTTCATCTCTGCTGGCAGCTGTAGCTCCCTCTAAGCAGAGCCATGGATAGGCAAGTCATTTATTAGGGTAATAATTTAAGTGCGGTGTCATCAAATGGTTGACACCACATCGACTGCTGCTGTCCATCCCGGTGGGATTGTCTGTGATGTGGGCTGAAATGACATTAGGCCCCAGGGAAAGGGAAGCTGCTGACCAAAGGGTGCTTTTTTTCTTACTATACAAAGATACAAAATGCATACAAATAAACATTCAAATATGTGATGTAAGCAATTTTTTAGTTAGATACAGTATCTGTTTTATTATGCTATGATAGAAGTCTTTTCAAATCAAGATTCTGGAAAGTCTTGACCTGTGTGATTTTGGAACAGATGCTGGTACTGTATTTCAGTTACTAAACAAACATTAGTATTGAGTCTTAAGGAAAAGAATTATAAAATGTCCCCTGATTTATGAATGCTTCAGATGAGAAGATACTAGGATTTTCTCATCCACAAAATAAGACTCACAGTCATTTTTAGGTAAATATATATAATACGGAATGAACAGTGTTCGGCACATAGTAAGCTCTCAGCAAATCCTAGTAGTTAGAATTTTTGTGTTTATGTGTTGTAAACTACTTAGTTAAATGTACTTGGGACAAAAATCCAAACATTCCAAACAAGTAATAGACAACTCCAAGATGCTGTTAATGACACTATAATGCTTTATATACTTGAAAATTATTGAAGGTAGATTGTGTTTGCATTAAGAAAATATGAAAAATATATGAAGCAGGTCACATGTTAATAGGTTGATTTAGCTATTCCACAATATGTACATGTTTAAAAGCACATTGTACAATATGAATATATGAGTTTTTATTTTCTATAAAAATTAATCAAAAACCTAAAATAGTAAAAACATTGCAATGAGCTTTAAACCTCTAATTTCAAAATTAGAAGTGAATCATGATTTTAAAAACCAAGTACATGGAAAATCTAAGTCATGTCTTCAGCCATAGCTCAGTTATCTTGGGTGGATATATTCTAGAAGAAACATGAGCACAGGTTCCTTCATCTGCTCAGCAGCAGCTAATTCTCACATGTAACAATGTGTTGAGTACACAGGGGTCTTTGATGATAAGGCAGTTAGAGTCCTGGTAACAGTAAGCTCCACGGGTAACGAGAAAGACAGGATGATGAAAAAGTAAGCAAATACACAGACAAAGGCAATTATACAATATAATGAAGTTTCAGAAGAGTAAACAGCAGTAGCCTTAGGAAGCCCTTCAGAAGGATGTCAGTGAAGATGTCTTTAAGGAGGAATGTGAGAAAAAGAGTAAGTCTGTCAAGGGAAGTGGGTTTTGGTAATTAACGGTGAGAGGAAACGTTTCAAGTAGAAAGACAAGAATTTGCAAAGATAGGAAAATGTTTGGTATGTTTAAGTAATATAGGCAGGAAAAAGACCATCTCTTCGGAGCAGTGTTTATGAGGAGGAGAATTACGTAAAGTGAAACTGAAGAGAGCTACTTCTAACAAAAATGGGATAACATAGAGGTGCTTAAAGCAAGAAATAATAAAGCCTAATTTATGTCTGGGAATGCCTGGCTCTGTCATGCGGATAGCAGTACTGTGGGAGTGATGTAAAATAGACAGCCAATTCGGAGACTCCGGAAGTGTTCTGTGGGAGACGTTGGAGCACTAGACTTGAGATGATGGATTGTGGAGGTGGAGTCAATAGGATCTGCTGATAACTTAGAAAGTGGGGGCAATGGAAATTGAATGACACCAAAGATGGTGATTCTGTTTCCTGAGCTGGGCAAGACTTCGAGAAGAGCTGTGTTTTGATCTTCTGTGAGTCCTATTACATCCTCAAGAGAAGTTTTTAAGTAGCTGAGGTCTGGACGTAGATCTAGATAAAAAATAGGGAGTAATTATCATAGACTTTTAAAAAGTGTGAGACTAGATGTGACCATCAAAGAGTGCTGTTGAAGCGATAAATATGAAGATACAGAAATAAGCATGCTTTTGCAGCTGGAGCTACTTGTGATCTTAAAAGATGAGAAAGTTTGAGGAGTGAATTGAAAATAAGAAAGCAGAAACAGCAGGTACAGAAGGCTCATTCAACGGTTTTGCAGAAGAAAGGAAGAGAAAAATTTTTTGGGGGGGTACTGAGTTCGAGATTTCTTTTCTTTCTCCCTTCCTTCCTTCTTTCCTTCCTTCCTTTCTTCCTTCCTTCCTTCCTTCCTTCCTTCCTTCCTTCCTTCCTTCCCTCCTTTTCTCTCTCTCTCTCTCTCTCTTTCTTTCTTTGCAAGATGGGACATAATGTACATGCAGACAGACAGACAGATATGGCCGAGACAGTGGATGAACAGCACGCCTTTGAGGAAGTTACTGAAGCTGAGAAATCTGTGAGAAGGTGGCATGGATGCAGCAGTATATGTGTGGAAACAATTTCTTTTATAGGCAAAAAGACACTTGCAAAATTAGAAACAAGAAACACTTTACAGAAGTGATGGTAGAGCTATGACAGAATTCTAATCTAGAAGTTTCTATTTTTTTTTCAATGACTGAGAGAAGATCCTTATCTGGAAAACAAAGAGGAGGTTTGAGAAAGAAGAAAGGTCACCTTGGAAAGCAGGAAGCTGACCTACTTGAGGAGTTGTCAGGTTCCTGGAAGTAGTGACTGGTCATTTTATGTTTGTAATGAAATTAAGGAAAGGTCTGTTAGCTACTGTGTACAGTATTTGCTGGCAACAGCTAGCTGCTGATTGACTGGCAAGAAAAAAGTGGGAAAAACTTCTTTTTTATTTCAATTAAGTACAATGGAGCAAGACAGATCAAAGAAAATAAGATGTTTCTAGGAGTTTGGCTGCTGTCACGGACCATACAACCTAACTTGAATTTGCAAAAAAGAGCAAAGACAGGAAGAGAATGAAAGAGATTAGAGTAGAGTCAAATTAATAAAGTGGACATTTGAGATTGATCTGGAAGAAGGGGATGATCAGAAGAGATATTTCAAATAAGGATCTTCATAATGATATATTGCATCTTGTGCCTTGAAAATCCTCACCAAAACTCATGTTGAAATAATCTCCATTGTAAAGTATTTGGAGATGGGACCCATTAGAACCTTCAGGAGGCATTCTTTTAGGTCTTGAATGAGTCAATGGATTATTTCTAGAGTGCTACTAAACCAATTTGATTCTGTTCTGTGGCTTCACCTCTCCTTCCCTCTTCCTGTGGGGTTCTGCTTTGCCTTGTGGCGCTACAGTAAGTACTTGCCAATAAGGAGCCCCTCGTTGATGTAGCCTTTTGACCTTGAGCTTCCTATCCTCCAAAACTGTGATCTGAATAAACCTTTATTCTTTATAAATAACCTAGTCTTTAGTATTATTTTTTAGCATTAGACAACAGACTAAGACAATACATTCACTGATAACAAAGTTTCAGAGGTAAAAACAGAAATGAGTGGCTGAAATGGTAGAGAAGTGTATAAAAATACAACTTAAAAAAACCCCCAGAAAATCAACATTTTTCCTGAGCCATCCATATGGTTTCTGAGGTACATGGGAAGGTAGACTTGTATGGAAGTGGAAGGGATATTGGGAGCTATGTACGACTGTCTTCAATAAATGGTAGGGTCATATAGCTGAGGGTCATTAAGGAGATGAACCAGAGGGTGGTCTGCATAGCAAGTCAGGGCAGCAACTGAGAAGCTGTGGATTTTGAAAGCTTTTGGAGAAATAAAAGCTTTAGCAACAGAAATATGGACCAAAAAGAATATTAAACTCCTTTCCATTCCTGAGATAGCTGCAGAAAACAATTTTGGATAACCGTAGGAGCAAAGGGGCGTTGATGAGGAAGGTCAGATTGTGTGAAGGTTTGCTGGTCTTAGATCTGAAGTTTTAGCTTGGTAAGTGGGTAAAAGGAGGGTGAAGAAAAGGTTAGAGATATAACAGAATATGTCAGTACTGTTGATACTGAGTGTTTTGGAAGGCTTGGATCTAATTTTAACTTGTTATTTTATTTAATTTTTTCACAATACTGAGGATTGAACTCAGGGCCTGTGCATTGAGCTATATTTCCAGCATCTTTTGTCTTTTTTTGAGGAGGGGTTGGAATATACTCTTCTTTACTTGCTAGGTTGTGCAAGCTGTACTTGAACTTGTGATCCTCTTGCCTAGGGTACTGGAATCATAGGTGAGTGCTGCATGCCTGGCTTAAACCTTGAATTTTAGATGGTGATTGATTGTACTTCTAATAAACCAACATGGCAATGGAGAATGCAAATATGAGAGGCTCAGTATCTAAATGCTGACATGCCCAACAGAATGTAAAGCTATGTGGTGACATTGCATACATGTTTGAAACATTTGAAATATCACTTGTGTGTATCACGGAATGTTTAAATAGTGAAATCTGAGATTGTGGCACTTACTTAGGGAGTCTCGTAGGATTCCTGCTTCTGTCCTAGTTGGGACTAGGCTTGGGAACTTGTCACCGAGAGGAAGGAGTTGAGTAGAAACTTTAGTGAATAAAAGTAAGTTTCAGGTTAGAGTAGGAAAGACGTTTCTAGAAGTTGGTTACAGATTTTTTTTCCAGATTGCATTGTAGAGGGCAATGCATCTCCTGAGAAACACCAAAACAGAACTTTTAAATTTTAAATCTGAATTTTAAGTGATTACAGATATAGAGCCTGTGACCTTAACAACACATACCAGCACTGGAAAGAACAGCATGGAGCAAGAAAAGAGTGGACACTAAAGTACGAAAGAAAATGGAAGCAAGAGTTGAGGGCTTTGTTTTTCTTCAGTGATGGAATTTACTGTTAGAACCCCACTGGTTACTCACAGCTTTTGTATATGTACAATAATGTATACATAATAACCTTTAATTTTCAATTTCATACTGTTGGACAATCATTCTTAAATGCTTCCCCTCACTGAAGTCCCAAGACAAAGAATTTCTCCTGATACTATTAAATACAGTTATCTGGATCAGGTTTTACTTAGGTGACAATTACAGCTATGATTCTTGAACTCAGAATAGGCAAACCAGGTACAATGTGCTATTTATACAATGTTGTTTTAATAGGGCTTATTTCAGTGTGGGTCGGCTGCATTTTACATATGCAATCACCAGGCTGGGAGTCGGAAGAGTTATTGCCATGACAACCAGGACTGACTGACTTGCCTTTCAAGAATGGTAAGGATTCAGCACGCTTACAGATGATACCTGTGGTTCTCAGTGACTTTCGAGAAGGTCATACAGTTTTGGCAAATGGCCCCCGGAGGTGTAGAAAGAGGGATGAGGAAAAATGTGAGTCAAGTTGCAGTCATGCCTCTCCTCGAGCCTGATATGTACCCGCAGGCAAAACTCAACCTACTGGGGCTTCAATTTTTTCATAAATTTAATAGAAAGTTATAACTAGACCAGATAGTCTTTACAGTGATTTATATTTCTATATTTTTTGATTATTATATATATTTATACACACACACATTAATGGGACATATTAAACAAAAGATTTTCTCCACCAGCCTGTGATCATCACTTTTTAACCATTTTGTGGATTTTCTTTTTGTCTGATCTTCAGAGCTTCCTTGAATCACAGTTTTCTTAACTTTATAATTTTTGATGTAGCTTATTCTACAGATTTTTAAAATCAAAATAAACAATCCCAAACTTTTGTAGGTTACAATTAACTCTAAGGAAAGAAGACTCTAGATGAGTGTGGTGTCACAGTCCTGTGATCCCAAGTACTCAGGAAGCTGAGGTAGGGCAACTCTGGGGTCGAGGTCGGCCTGGCCAACAAAACAAATAAGAATAAACAAAGATGATGGTAAACAGGTTTGGAGCAGTTGCAACTTTACTGGAATGCGAGTATAGTTTTTCAAGGTAAGGGGTTTGAAAGCTTCAGTTTCTATGATACATGTGTGCATGCTAGACTTTCTAAAACATCAAAGCAGGCTCTTCAGCCAGCAGTTTATTGTTTTGATTATTGAGTGCAATAGAAATCTGAACAAGTCTGCGCCGTGAATTTGTCCTGTTTTGTGGCTGTGGGTAATACCTGGCAATCCACGTTAGCTCTCATTTATGTAACAGCTATCTAGCTCCTGATTTTTGTGTAACATAAAGCAGTGTTTCATAATGAATCATTTCGTCTGCTCATGTTCAAGGGCCCTCTCTCTCCTGCCATTTGAAAAGCTAGTTATGATAGTGTGGTTTCAATTGTGAGATGTCCTCTTTATTTAAAAAAAAATAAAGATTGACCCACATTTAGATATTTCTTACTCAAAGCACATTGAAAGAACTTTTATGTAACACAATCATTGTTCTCTGCACCATCCCTCTTCCTCCGCTTCTAATTAGGCTCCTGGGTGACTGGAATCCTCATTTCCCTGGCACGAAGGCGCACAGTGCCAACGTATAGGTTGGGCAATTGGGAGGCTTCTGTGTGGACTTGCTCCTTTTGGTCTCTTTTTCTGTTGTGCCTTTGGCAGGTGGCATTGACTCAGATTAGCCTTCCACTTTGGTCTTTTCCATCTGTTCACTTTTTCATCTTTATTTTCTACTCTTCTCTCGATTCCCTCTCGTTCTCTTAACCTAGCTCCTTTTATCAAGTCTTTCAATATTTCTCTTTCTTTCCCTTAAATATTTTTAGATTTTTCATACACATTTGTGTGCTTACTTTCATCTTTTCTCATCTTACTTATCAGCTCCTGTCTTTACGGCTATGGGCAGGCAACTCGGGCTGTTTCGGGGGCCTGACATTTAGGGGCCCACTTGCTCCAATGTTCTGCTATTGTATCCTTGAAATTACTATCAATAATGTTTTGAATCAGAACCTCTGCTTTGGTTTTTATTTTTGCACCGCCCCTTCCCCCCAGTTGTGTAGTTTTCTTAATGTATTTTTTTTCTCCTAGTTAGACAAGTGGTTTTAATTTTCATCTCTGTTTGCTCATGTACTGCCTTCTTGAGGTGCATCCTTCTGATTGTTACTTTAATGCAATCATACTTAGTTCTGTTTATTTCTCACACGCTTCAGGAACACGTAGCTTTAAAGAAAAATCACATGTGCTCTGCTCCTTATCAGCCACCCCGACCAAGGAAAAAGGGAGGTGGAGAATCAGTGAGGATCGTAATTCACATAGGGAATGATTGTTTTGGAGAGCACTGTATAGTTTTTCACCTTCATGAGGTTTATCTTTTTATTCTTGTTTGCTCACGTTAATTGGTTTGCCCTCCCTGAATACACAATAATTGGTGGTTGGGGGAGCCTGCCAAGTGGCAGGGGTTAGCTAACTGAGGTTAAATATCTCTGCTAATCAAGGAGATGGATTGGTCTTGTATCTTTTGTCTTAGACACAAAGAAATCAATGTTTTATTTTCTTAGTTTTCCTTGAGGGTATTCATAGGATGTGAAGACTTTTCCAATAATATTCAGATACCTTTTTTGGGGGTTTCACAAACCAAATGGCCTATTTACCCTGGAAGCAGGCTGAATCACTTTTTCTTGTCGTTCCGTCTGCCAGGAAGTGTTAAAATAGTAACAAAGTCTGATGTGCCCTAAGGTTCATCTAGCTGCCCAGGTGCAAACTATCCTATTTTTTTTTAGAACAAATTCTTGAATACCCCTTATTAATACTGCTCTACGCATGTTAAAAATGCTATAGGTGAAACATCGAATGGTCTCTCTGATATGAGAGTCCCAGAGCACAGCTCCTATGGAACTGAAAATGAAAAACAAAGTGAAACAGGGGGGTCGGGTAGGGGAGGAGGGTGGGAGAATAGGGTAGGAGGAGGGACAAAAGGAGAGTGGGAAAGCCCTTGTCACCTTGACAAGATACATATGTGCATAAAAGGCTCAACTCCATTGTAAACCTTAAATTTTGCACGTATACATATCAATAAAATGGGGGAAAAAGAAAAAAATATAATGAAGCTTAAAAAATGCTATCTCCATACTATGGGGCAGATGTTCATTATTCAAATATCTTTCCCAGTTACTAAGTGCTGAGACAAGGATTTGAAAGGGAAGTGTACCTCAACTCCTCAAGACTGGCCTTTTTATCTGTTGGCGTACTTTCTCAACGACATGCTGCTGCTCTAACAGCCTGTCTGTTTAACTTCGTCTAGTAAGCCTCTGCTAGATGTGGAAGAGTAAGTGACTGATGGAATAAAGCTTTCCACAGTAAAAGACTGCAAACATCTCTATTTCTTTCACTTTTATTCAGTTAGCAATATCTAATAACAATGGGAACAAGCAGATAAACTTCAGTACTAGAAGTGCGTGAGAGGCTGGAGCAGGCATATCTGAGATACTGTCCCAAATCTTACAGAGACGAGCACTTGACATGTTCCTGGAAACTAATGCTAAAGAGATGCTTCACTGATGGTCGCAATCCCTTTATGAATCTTGTAATCACAGCTCGTGACACTGCTGACATCTTCACTGCTGCCGTACTTTTTCTTTCAGCCAGACGTTACAGGGAGCAGAGCTAGCTGGCCAATCAGTGCGCAGCATCAGAATCTGTAGCTCTCAGTAAGCATTCCATTAGGCCGGGGGCCTTCCTGTTCCTCAGTGCTGTCTGGCCTCTGCACATATCTTTATGAAAAAAGAGAGTTTGGGGATTCTTTTCTGTACTTGTAGCTTCTTTTGGACGAATGAATCCCTGACTCTGTAGAAATTTAGTCAATAAAGCTGTCAGAATATTTAAAACATTGTCTGTGGAGCCAAGTTCCATGTACTTAACCTCCACAGTAAGTCTGAGTATGGAATCTAAGAGAAGGACATACTGTTCATGAGAAAGTTCTCTCAGGTAAAAGAAAAATGTTAAATGATAGAGAACTGTGAACATAAGATTGAAAGAACTGCTACTAGCAGTTATTAGTTAAATTACTCATTAAATTTCAATAAGATAAACGAATGTTACCAGATAATTGCTATTGTCTGTAACAACCCTGAATACTATATTTTTTGACTTTAAGAATTTGATTCCCTAGGTTTAAGTATATCGCAGGTGGATGGACATTTAGAGAATTCATGTGATTCAAGTTGGGATGAACAGTGGCACGGGAAGCCAGTAAGAAGCTTCTGCCTTTCGTGTTTGAGCACCTGAGGATCTCCAGTCACTCACCCTCTGTCCTTTCTGTCAAGCCACTGCCCCATCAGTAGCAACTCAGAATCTATACAGTATCTCTGCTTTTATTCTGAAACATAGGAATTTTTTTCTCTGATCTCTTCCCCCCCCCCACTATTTTCATTAATATACAATTGTAATACATAGTATTTGCAATGAATTTGGGTGTTTCGTACACATATGTATCATAGCGACTTTACAATCCCTTCCCATTTTCTACCCTCCCACCCCCTCCCTACCCCTTCCCCCAACTCCAGCTATCATTTCATGTGGTTCCAAAGAATGTTTTTCTGATCTCTTTCTTGAAGAAACAGGCGAATAGGGTTAGTATGTTAGCTTTACCTTGTAGATACTTTACAATCCTAGAAATTATGTGCTTTCAAAATAACAGTTTCTTACGTAAGTTTGGGCAATGCTAGCAGCTGTAATTTGTAAATGTCAACCATCAAGTTGACTTACACAAACTAGATGTTCTTGGTTTATTGGTGGTCTTCCTTCATGCAGCACTTCACCGATCCGGCCTGCTTGTATCCATGGGTTTCTTCATCTCTTCTACATACCTTTAGGATGACGGTGCTTTCCTGTGGCATGACAGGGAAGGGGAACACCATGAATCTTCATATATGGGGGCCTTTAAGAGCCAAATCTAGAAAAGTGTGCAATAGTTTTTGTGTACACTTTATTGGCTGCATTCAATGAGCCAGGGAAATGTAGTCCAATTCTCTCCTAGGAAGAAGAAACTGGTTTGATGTGTAGTTCTGTGGATCTCAAAGTCTAGAGTGCATCCGAGTCATCTACCAAGATGATTAAAACCCAGATTGCTGGGCCCTGGTCCCAGAGTTTCTAATTCTGTCAATCTGGAGGGAGTCCAAGAGTTTGCATTTCTAATTAGTTCCCAGGAGGTGCTGATGCTGCAAGATCCTGGAATAACACTTTGAAAACCACTGAGCTAATCAGTCGTCAATGACCTTCCTAACCACATAACACATGTCATGTATTTCCTGAGGAATTCCAATCTTTCTCTGAGGGAGAGAGGAGAAGAACAACTGACGGGAGGGAAGGGTTTGGCTTGGGAGGCTAAGGATTGCTGAGCGGAAGTGGCTTGAGTTCTGGTCCGGCATCTGCTAGGTTGTGTGGTCTTGTGAATAACGTCATCAATCTATTGCTAGGTTTCCTGTCTGTGAAGCAGGAATGATAGCAATATTGGTTCCATGTAAAACAAGGGATCAAATGAGATACATATGAGTCAAAACAATGAGCTTTAGGGCAAACACTTGGAATCCTTTTGGGGTAAGAACTGTAGCAAGAAAAACATCTTGACAATTTTTTGAGGGTAGGAAGAGGTCTGAAAGGAGAGAAAAGAAAGTAAAACCACCCTACATTCTGGAAATGAAATTTCTGAGAATTTGGAAGGAGAGAGCATGCAGGAAAGAAGGGAAGAAAGGAAGTGACCAAGGGCTGCTGTTTACCAAAGCACATTTTTACAACAGGGACATCTTGTGTTCACTTTCCAGGTGTTTGGGTTTTAGTCACAAACCTTGTTCCTCCAAGCTCATAGTCTCGTCAAACTCTCAGCTTGTTGGGGGTAATCAGTGAACAGATCGTGAGTCCTGTGTCTGGCTCAGTTCAGGGTTGAGACAAGAAGAAACCTGGAGTAGGAAAGTGAAACAGCGTGGAGCCTGGAAGTCAGCCAAATTTGTCACTGAAACCTAAACTCTAAAAATCTGGTTAGAGCTCAACCCAGAAAGTTTTATGAAACTCTTCATCTCAAAGATTTGTGTAGTGGGCTGAGGATGTAGCTCAGTGGTAGAGCACTTGCCCAGCTCACACAAGGCCTTGAGTTCGATTCCCAGCACCATAATGACAACAATAAATATAATTATGTAGGAAGGGCCTGACGTGAATGCTGCAAATATGTGATAATTATTTCTAGATATACCAAAGAACATTAGGAAAGTCATCTTTCCCATTTAATGTATTTATAGTTGTAATGATACATCTTTATTAGGTTTTTATATTTTATTCTTTTGTTTGAAGTTTAGGTGTGGGTGCATTTTCTAGAAACTACAAAATTATCCAAACAGAACAGATAGAATCGCAGGTTAGCAAGTTTGTCTAGTAATAGTTCATAGTTCAAGTATAAAGCAACGAAGTAAGGTAGTATTCATGTAAGTTCCCAACTTTGGATTGCTTGCCAAGGCTGGATCAAAAATTGGAGGTAGAATTTCTTGATCTAGTTAGAAGTTCTATTGAGATGCATTAACTTTTATTTTTAAAGAATGCTATATATGCTCAGATGTTATTCAGCAAAATGATTTAATTTGTAGAGATTTTACCCAACATGAAACTCTGCTTCCTACTCGCTGTCTTTTGTTATTACAAGAAAGCCTGGCTCTTCCTTAATTTTTAAAAAGAACACTGTAAACCCTTTATTATTTGGTACAATTTATGACAGTATAAATTTTGTATTTTCACTTTTGAGAGTTACTTTTCCCGAAGCCTCTGCCTTACTGTGTATTTGCGAAACTCTCCAAACGACAGGTGTGTGTACAATGCAAAGAATAATATTTCTTTTGGGCTGCTCCTGGGGTAGTAATTAGTAGCCCCTTCAACTGAATACTTAGCGCTCTCAAAATTGCTTGTCTGTGCCACGGATCAGCGAAAAATCTGGGTGAGCTGCTGCAACTTTACATAATTAAGTTTTTTTTTCTTACCGGGAAAAGAAAGTAACAAAATATGAGGTGAAAGTTGCCCTCAGGTTGGGCCTTTAAAACATTTTCTGCTGGGGTTATTGTTTTGTGACCTGAAACAAAAGCAGACAAGATGGGATTGAGCATAGAATGTATGCAGATCAGTCAGGCTGACAGCTTGCATTTCCCCGCAAAACTCTTAGGAATTCTCTCCGCAGACCCTTGTGAAATCAGTAATAAACAGTAATTGTCATAAAGAAAACAATTTCTTGCTCAAAAGCTGACTGGTTTGGTCTGTGGGAGAGGCAAAGGCAAGGGTAGGGAGAGAAGTCCTGTTGTAGAGAAGCTAACATCACAGCCAACAGCTCAAGTGTGCTAGAAAGAGAGAATTCATATCACTTTAAGTAGCACCAAATCACTCCACAGGATGTGTTTTTAATTCTATTTTTCTATGGAAATAAGCTTCCAAATTATGTTGATATATACTTTCAGTGCCTACGTAGGATGTCCACTCACTTCACAGGCATGTGCAGAAAAAAATATACTTTGCTTAGCTGCACTTAATATTTTATTTCCCATTTCTTTTATCGAGTGGGCCAGCATACACCGTGGAGTCTCCTCCCTGGTATTTATTGAGCTCTTTAATGTATGGGGGTGTCTTTCTTTGGTTAGTGTAATAGGGAAAATTGCATTTGCTTATCTATTGTAAATTAGAGTCACCTGGAGAATACAACGAGTAATTTCAATTCTGCTACCATTATTTCAGGAGCAATCAAATGCAAGGGAATGAAAGTCAAACAGAGAAAAACTGCTGATCGATTGGGCAATCTGCATGGCTTTCTGAGACCATCATTAATTTAGTGTTCACGTTTAAAATATAGTAAATTCCTTCACACACAATCAATCATTCATCTCCTGTAGCAAGGATAATCGCAGAGGAGTTAATATTCAGACAGCAACTATTTCTTGTACCTGTTTGTTTGCTTGTTGTGAGGCATACTGAATATTAGGTAAGATGGCATGAACATTCTCACTCCCTTAAATATGGCTCCGGGATGACTTTCAGATACTGGTTGTCAGTACCATTCACCTGTGAATGATGTCACAGTAAGTAAATACCATGGCTACAAGGAGCAAGGAGCTTGACTCTGTCTTCTTTCTAAAGCATTTGGTCCTTTCAGATTTTAGAGGTAGGTTATGTGCCTTTTATGCATGTGTCCTACCTTTATAATCTGAAGGTGATTTTATTAACACAGTAAATCTTGGTTAACTGATACTTTAGGAAGATGCTTTTTCTGGGTAAACTAAAAGCC
Source organism: Ctenodactylus gundi (assembly GCA_004027205.1). NCBI lineage: Eukaryota > Metazoa > Chordata > Mammalia > Rodentia > Ctenodactylidae > Ctenodactylus > Ctenodactylus gundi. The sequence goes on from PVKB01000080.1 coordinate 1,150,474, forward strand.
TGATATGGCTCTTCCTGATGTTGTTAAATATTTTATTAGCGACATCTCTTCTCCTCTCCCTTCCTATTCATAGTGTCCTTCAGTTTAATGATATAAAGCAGGTGGTAGGTTGTCAAAACTGGGTTTCCATTAGAGACAATATCTGGAAATGTGGTGTGTGTTCTTCCTTATTATTGCCATTGTTAGGCATCTCAGGCTCAAAAGGCCCACATGGCAGTTTAGAGAAAGATAAATCCTATTTGAAACCAATTTCGGGAGAGTTTTAGAGCTGTGAAATGAGGTATCATGGTTTTCACACGTAAGAAGAAAAAAAGCTTTCAGTTGTGGATTCGGGGTTTCTCTTTCAAACTCTGAAAAGAGCCCAGTCGTTCATAGCTCTTCCTCTCACATCCTCTTCTGGTGGTAGATGTTGTGGTGCCAGAAAGCATGAAACCTCACAGGGAGAATTGTGCGTCAATCCTGGTGTTTTGGGAAAAAAAATGCTATTTTGTCACTGACAACTTCTTCAGGTATTGAAGGATCAGAAATTTTTTCATTCTTAAATTTTACTTGTAACTCTGTCCCCCAAATAAAAGTAAAGTTGAATATTCAAATGCACCAAGGTAGAATTAATTTCTCCTTCTTTTCGTGACTTTTTTGGATAGGGGAAAAAGAGGGTGAAGAGTGGAAAAATATTGTATAGATTATTGTAAACACTGTGTGTGTGTGTGTGTGTGTGTGTGTGTGTGTGTGTGTATCAATAAAAGGGGGAATTAAGGTATTGTAAGGTATGTGGCACTTCAGAATCCCTTGGTTTGCTTGGGACAGAAGGAAATAATTAGGAAAAGCTCATTGTGTTCTCTAGTTGGAGAAATCTAAAATCTGCTGTAATCTCACCCCCTCAAAACCTTTTTGCTGAAATACATGCTCAGAGAAGGACAAAAATCATAATTACATAGCTCAGTGCACATTCACTAATTAGGATGCCATGTAATCTACATTTAGGGCCCCTCATTCTCAAGGATGACATTATCTTAATTTCTAGTAGCATAGAATTTATTTATCACTTAGTAGAATCTAAATGTAATAATTCCATATATAAATTTTACATATAATACTCATACTATATAGTACAAATAGCATTTAACTACATAGTAATATAAACTGGCATATATTATATATACTATAATGTCAACCTATATTTTGTATTATAAATGGAATATTACAAAATACAATCTTTTGCCTGGCTTCCTTTCAGTCTCGCTCCATTCACGTCACTGGACATATAATAGTTTTAGATGACTCACTCATCTGTTCCATTTTAACTATGCTTATTTGATAACTCTTTTTCTCTCTTTACAGGAATGGGAGTGGTTAAAAGCACAGAATCTGAAATGAGACCACCTGTGTTCAAAGCCTAGTGCTATTTACTCACCTTGGGCAAGTTGCTTAAGCTTTCATTGCTTTAGTGTCCTGATCTGTAACGTAGGGGTGATCATATTTTTTGGGCGGTGGGTCCTTAATGAGGTAGACATTAGCTTGAACTGAACAGGAAATGTAGGCGTAGGCTACTTTTGGGTTTCTCACTGGCACTGAATTTTATTTCCCACCATTTTTTCCTGATCTCTGAGGACACCATGGGGCAATAATGTATGTTCACTCATCAAGATTAGGTAAGAGGTTCCTCAGACAGACATGCAAGAAGTTCTTGACATCATTTGCTCTTTGTTCCTTCTCCACTAATTTTGAGGTTACGTATTTACATTTAATCTTCAGTAGTATATTGTTTAATTAAAAGCTCTAGTCACTTGAAGTTGAATTAATAGCATTTAGCATGCTGTAAAGAAAATTTAATTTGCTACAACAACAACAAAAGAGGGAAGTATTATCTATGAGAACCTCCCTACTGTGCGTTAATCCACTTTCCTGGCCCCTTGTTTACTGGCAGTGCTGACAGTGTAGTTCTGCCTTTGCAGTATTCATGGCCTGAAGTACCTTTTTCCTTCTCATTTTATTAATATATATATATATATATATATATATATATATATATATATGCAATACATAATGTTTACATTAAACTTGAGTATTTTGTGCACATATATATCATGTTAAAATTACAATCCCTACCCCTCCCCATCTTTGACCTTCCTCCATCTCCCCTAAATGAGTGGCAGTTGACCGAAAGTGACCAAGCGTTTCCCATCTTCCTTTCACCTCCAGTAATTTCCCTGTCTCCCCTTCACCTTTAAGCCCATCCCTTCTTCCACATCCTTACACCCAGGTCCAGGAAGACCTGGCAACAATGTAAAATATTTTTTACCTATGAAAAATAATGCAATCATAAATTATTATTTATTTTGTTCTCTTATTTCTCCACCTAGTGTCAGACTCAGGCTTGAAAAAAAGTTTATGAAAAGTGTAATTCTTTTTATATAAGAAAGAGACTGGAATACATACTGCTATCTTATTCTTTAAATTGAATAGTACATTTTCTCAGTCTATAGCTTGTGTTTTGTCATACTTGATAGCTTCAGCCTATAAAATCCTTACATACGTGATGCCATCAGGGCTGTGATTTTCTGAGCAAGTGGCTCAAGAAAGTTCAGCAAAAAATTGCACTGCTATTGAGTATTGCCTTAGTAGAAAAAGCAATCTGATTTTCCATTTCTATCAGTATATAATATGTAAAAATTGAATTTCTAGAAGACAGGGCGCAGATAGGATAAACCCTTAAGGGTAGTTATTTTATGGAGAAATTGCTGACTAGTTTCTTTCATATAAAGTACAAACAATCCTTCAATGTGATAGTTTATCTTAAAATACAAACGAGTATACATATCTACCAAGTATATAAATGCTTTGGTTTCATTAGTTCCACATGCTGTGAGGAAGCACGTATGCATGCAGACATGTGGTACTGAAAACTTAGTTCTGGATGCATTTATCTGCCTAATATGAACTTTAAATATTTGAATAAGCTTAGATCCATAAATATCAATCAAACAGGCAAGGAGAATATAACCCCACTGCCTAATGTGATTGTATAGAAGCCACGTGATTATAGCCAGGATCCTCTTGAGTATTTCAAGAGGAAATGTGATTTGTGATATTGAAAAACATGTTTTGGGGTTATATAATTTTTGTCTTCACTTCACACGTTTATATTATCATCCATCCTTCTCAGAGTTTGCCCTCAGCTAATAGTTATGTATGTGAGTCAGCGTGGATAGAAGAATATATGGCACATCTGTGCTGGTAGAATAGCCCCGAGGGAACACCACTGCAGTTGTTTCAGAGGAGGTTGGGTAAGGTGATTGCCTTTGTTTATTTTCTGCTGCCAAAATTGGCCTAAAGCTGGGTAATTTATAAATAACAAACATTTGTTTCCTAAGGTTCTGAAGAAGTTCAAGGTCAATGTGCCAGCAAGTTTGTTGTCTGAATAAGGGGCTTCCTCTCTGTTGTGAGATGGTGACTTGCACCCCTCATCTGTCAGAGGGGAGGAACATAGTTTTTTACATGACAGAAGAGCAGAGAGAGAGAAAGAGACAGAGGGAGACAAAGACAGAGAAAGACAGAGACAGAGAGAGAAGAAAGGGAGAGAGGTCTACTTTCAAAACCTCTTCAAAAGTCTTTAAACCCACGTTGGGGAATGAAACTGTCATGTTCTAATCACTGCTGAAAAAACCCATCTTCCAACTCTGTTCCATTAGTAGTTTAACTTCAACGTGAGTTTTGGGAGACAATTACTGAACCCATAGCAGTGACCCTGGTTCTGGACCGACTTAGATTTAGCACTAAAAGTCCCATGTCCTAGTCCATCCGTCAGGCAAGCTGGGATGTTTGGTCACCCTACAAAGAGCTTCTTCCAGATTTCTCTACCACTTTCTTGGCACAGACTCAGAAATGAATTCATTAGTCTAATGAAATAAATCCATTAGACTGTTTCTTGGATCAAGATAACAACTACATGAATATCAGTTTTTATCATTCAGGACAGCTGAGCCATGACCGCAGAGTAATCATTGACAGAGGGGAGGAAAGGCAAATGACAACCATTTGTTAAGTGCCTACTATGTTTGAAGAATCTGTGGGCCCCTAGATAGAAATAGCACAGAAAAAAGACACAGGGCCTCTGGAGAAGGCGTGAGTGACAGACTGAGCCGGGAGGGCGCTCCTCACAAAGAAAAACATCATCGCAGATTCAGCATCCCACAGCTGAAATGCTGGGGTCTAGTGTTTCAGAATTCACGTTTGTTTGGGAACATTCACACGTACGTCATGCAATGCCTCAGGGACATGCACGTTCCGTATACACCTGAGACACAAGCCTGAAATGTAATTATATACAATATTTTAAATAATTCAGTGCATGAAACATAATTGCTGGTGTAGAATTTTCCACTTGTGACCTCAGTCAGGGCTCAAAATTTTTCAGATTTGGGGGAATTTTGGATTTTAGAGTTTTGAAATAAGGTTGTCCAACCTGCACTATCCTGGATGGAGGAAATAGGTGTCGGGATGAATTTCAGGCTTGTTCTTGAATCTTGATGCTGCGATTTTCCCACAATGCACTGTCTTTTCCAGATTAGGGTTTTATGTTTTGTGAAAATCACATAAAATAATATGTGCAAGTACTTAGGACAGTGCCTGCTATTTAGAAATCCTCCGTAAACGTGAAGCTGCTGCTCTCACCTGTTGCTGTGATTAGCCTCCTACTTGCTCTCGATACCCTGATCAAGAAGCCCTTCCTCCCTACTCATCAGCACTTTTGAGGGTCTGTTGTTGCTTCCCCTTTGACATATACGTGGGCAACTTGATGCTTCTACTGGAGTTCACTGGGTTCCTTACTGTGTTGGTGAACAGGGAAGCAAAGGATGATCTTGACTTTGATTACAAAATCATTACCACTGGGACATTGTTTTTCTTCTGTACCTCAATTGAAGTTCAGTTTTATTAAGGTTCTTCCAGACATCCATTCAGTGTTTCCTGTTTTTATGAGATTTAAGTTATAGTTAGGGGCTATGTAAATGCAAAATAATAAAAAAAGGAAGAACAATTTTGAGACTTCCTTATCTTTGGTGTATAAATGACTACAGAGAACTCATTTTCTCCTAAATAGCTTTGCCTGAACATTATTTATGATAGTAGCAAAGCAGTAGACATGGAATGGGAATTTGTTCAGCTAAGGTATCTTACTTATTCATAGGTGAACTGATGGCCTGAACTGCCGTCAAATTTCACTAGCAACATTCCAATGATGCACTCAGATGAAACTGGAATTGTAATGAAATGTAACTTTACATGTATTTCTGAATTTAAAAGGAAAAAGACTATCATTTCCCCTATCAGTGACAACTTAAAGGATACTTTCCTATTTTTTGTATACATGCCTACTAAAGACAGACACAAAATTTGTGGCAATAGGAGACACTTTCATTTAACTTTATTCTCCAAGTGTTACAGACAAACGCATGAAATTTATCTTTAAAGTGTTCATATAAATGTTAAATCAGAAAGTCACAGATTGTCTAATTTATAAGATTCAGGAGAGAATGGTTAACATAATCCCCTTATGTTACAGATAAGAAATTTTTGCCTTGAGATCATATGCACATACTGAATGAGCCAATCTATGTCTTTTAATTTCAGCTTTCTGTCTGAGATTATCCTGTTTTGTAACTTTGAATTAATCACATATATATATATATATATATATATATATATATATATATATATATATGGAATACAGCTAGATAATTTGATACATAGATATGATGTGGAATAATATGTTACTAATCATTTACCTGGTAACTTATGAGGATAGTACATATATATTTTTTCATTTCAGAAAGTGAAAGAGTAAAAGCAGTAATTCACAACGCCCCACTTATTTTTGGTGTTTAACCAAAAATAAAGCTCAGAGTTCTCAAAGGGACACTGGGCTTGCATACAACTTGCACCCACCAACATAAACATTGATATCCTACTTTTTAAAGGTTTATGTTGTGGGCCATCCTTCAAACTTAGAGAATCACATGGTCCCTGAGAGACAAGACTGAGAACCAGCCCGGAGGATTCTGAAATACAATGATGTTTAAGAACTGTATTTGGATTTTACTTTTTCAGGTTGATTGATATTTGGATGTTGTAGTGGTAAAAGAGGTATTCTGCATTATTTAGGTGTAACTTCTCTTTGAAGAGGTCTCATACATTCTTTAGGGTTTAGTGCTGTTCATGCTGTATTCTTTGCAGGTTATTTTTAGTTATCTTGTGTTGTGAAATAAATATTTAATTGGTAAAATATGAAGAGAAATTTCTTTGTAAGTGAAGAGTTGAACCTTTAAGTCTTTAAAGGCAATGCTTTGGCATAAATGTATGGGATTGAGGAAAGGACAGTATGAATGTTAGGATTCTCTAGAATGAATTGGCTGAATTCAGAGGTGGAAAATATAGCTTTGAGTAAGAGATGCCAATTTTTTCCTCTTCTCCTCCTCCTCTCCAGCCTTCTTCTTCTTGGCAAACGGCCAAGTAGTAAATATTTTAGGCTTTTTAAACCATGTAACCGCTGTTGCAACTATCAAACCCACTGTTGTAGAATGAACATAGCCAAGGACAATACATAAATAAGTGAGCATTGTGATCTTCCTATAAAATTTTTATTTACACAAATTTTAGTTACAGATTGTACATGGCTGTGGGCCGTAGTTTACTGCTCTTCTTATATGAAAAAAATGTTTGCATGTGATTCATCCAGTAGTTAAAATAAAAAAGTAGCACAAATATTAAATGTTTATAATATGTTTATATGAGAACATTGATAAAAATAGATAAAATAAAAAGTGCAGATATAATATTTTCTTTACTTTCTGCTCTGGTTTTTCTTTATTTTCTATATGTGATGTATGGTTTCTTCATTACTCACAACACAGTCCAGTAATTTGTAAATCTAAACTGAGGTCATTTTTATAGCCCTGTGATTTTCTGTCCAGTAGGATACAGAAGAAGATTGCATTAAGAGTTCTAACCCCAGACCCTAAGAGATCTTGCATCTTCCGCTCTGTGCTGGTGTCCTGATGCAGAATGAGAACAGATGATGAGCGATGCCAGTTGCCTCACTGGAAGTCCCCACAGACACGTGAACTTAGCTCAGTACAAACTGAGCCCAAATAATCAAGTCATCAAGTAACGATTTAAATAAGTTAGTTCTTGTCTTAAGCCAGCATATTTTTTGATTATACAGCAATAGCCAACTGATACAAACAGGTAGCAAGTCATGAGCTGAGAGTAGAAGGGAGAGGATGTCCTGAAGTTTCGTTTAGACTGCACAAAGTGGGGGAGCACGAGCTAGTACAACTCCGAGCGTGCTAGAACTGGACCAGGGAAATGCAATAGGACTGACGCCTAACACTGAGAAATCAAATGTGGTGAACGAACTCTAGTTTATGATTTTAGAGTAAGATCATTTATATTGCTTTGTGATTTTGTTATTTAATGTGTCCTAGCTATGAAATTAGAAGGAGCAAGGATAGAACTGGATTTAACCATGGGAGCGCTGAGCATGGATAAGGGAGAGAGAGGAAAAGGTGGCGTAAGGGTTTATTGTGGCCAATGGAAGTGATTATAATAACAAACTGAGTACAGAGGAAACTGAAGATACAGTGACTGGGAGAGACCTGGCAAGGATCGGGGGTGAGTGATTCTAGTGAACTGTTGGATGAGAGCATTAGGAGTGAATTGGAAGGATTGGCGTTGGCTTCCAGAGTATAAGAATCTAAAATCATACAGGTGATCATAGTTTTCTAATTTGCCAGTGTAGCCCAGCTGAACTTCTTTTCCCAGAATTCTGTCATTTCTCATGTGCTTCAAATTAGGGAGAGCTGATGAGGAGCCGGAGCCATTTTGTTTTCATGTTCAAAAGGTTGGAGCACATCGTAGTGCTTGTCCACCGGCTCACCTTGTTGGTGTGTGGCAGCAGTCTGGTCTGCCACTTTTTCATGCCTGGGTCCTCTTTCAACCCGGTAGCCACATGATTTGCTGTCGGGTAACGGCTGCAGTTCCTTCAGGAAGTCTATTCCATTAAGTTTGGGGGCAAGTGAGAAACCGACGTCAGTTCCCGTCTCTTCTCAAGGTTGCAACTTGCCTGGCTTTCCTCTAGCTTCTACGGAATTCTCATTTTGACTGCTTACCCGCGGACTTCTCAAGGCCTAGCATCTGACATGAAGATACCAGCCTTAGAGTGAGTAACCATGCCCTCAAATCTGCACAACCCAATTCCAGAATGGACTAGGGATATACTGTAGGACTGCTCCCTAAACTGGGAAGTCACTTGAGGTGAATGAACTCTAGTTTATGATTTTAGAGTAACATCCTCCATATTGTTGTGTGATTTTGTTATTTATTGCATCTTAGCTATGAAGTTCCAAGGCAGAAGCAAATGTAGAACTGGATTTAACCATGGCTTGATGATGTAGCAGCTGAGCATGAAGAAAGGAGAGAGAAAAGGTGACATAAGGGTTTATTGTGGCCACTGGAAGTGGTTATAACAACAAACTGAGTGCAGGGAAACTGAACAGAGAGTGACTGTAAGATACCTGGCAGTTGTCTCTCGGATGGATATAGAAGGAATGCAGACTGGGTTATTGGTCTTGGTAAGCTTTAGGATCTGAGCATGCAGTAAATGGGAAAGAAAGAGGCAACAAGGAATGGAAATGACCAGATATTGTGAGGATCACTTGAACTTATGAACAGTTATGACTAAACTTATGACTGAAATAGAATTGGGAAGACAGCTCAGAAGCTCAAATTCTGAGGGACTGAGAGGGCCTCGGGAAGAGACTGTCATGGGTGAAAGGAGATGCAGTAAGTTGTGCTGTCTGATGGAATAAACTCTCAAGGTGGGAACCAGGGTGGCACAGGGAAGGAGCCAAGGTCCGGTATGCCAAGGTCTGGATTGGACACAAAGGAATATTAAGGTGGAAACTTTCTAGGTCTAGGGGCAATGTGTTTGGACGAATAATTACGTTGCTAAGTCCTGTAGGCCCCTCTGTGTGCTGTCTTCCCTCTCAGGAGAGACAGCACTTTTCTGACCAGCTTATGTTGTTGTGTGACTTTAGTTATTCTGGTGACCAAAAGTGAATTTTTGATTCAAAAATTCGCATAGGGAAATGAATCTAGTTAATGACGAGAAGGTCTGTGAAGATGAGTACCAGCTGCAGCCTCAAGCTCAGCTTCATTCTATTAAAAGGCAGTTGCACGTGTCTTGCTTAAAGGTTAGGGGTGGGGCAGAACTCTGGGCTGTCTCGACCTCTGAGCTCCCTGCCAATTTGCCCTTCAAGGACCCTGTTGTAATTGCATGCCAGTTCTCTCTCTGCATTGTCCTATGACACCCACTTCCTTACAGGCACCCATCCAGGCAGCATGCCTCAATAAACCTTGTGCAAACTTTTAAGACACACTTGTGGTCTTTAAGTGTGTTTCCTAGAGAATCTGACCAAGGGGTCTTTGCTTTAAAAAACAGTCCATTATGATTGTTTTCAGAGTACCAGATTCTCTTAGCTCTTGCCCTGCTTGCTAAATCTTGATCAGTCACCTCTGGAATTTTATTTCTTCCAGGCTTGTAAACACTAGACTTTTTTCTTTATTTTTGAAACGATGTTCTCCTGATTTATGATTTTAAGTACCACGTATATGAAAAATAGACTGAAAGATCTTGGATGGCTATGTCAAGGACATGAATTTCTTTTTGATTTGCTTTAAATTAAAAAAAAATTGGCATGTTATGTTTTTTCCCCCTGTCTGTCTTCATGGAAGCATTTATTCATCCAATAAACGCTCTTTTTTTTTCCCCCCTCTGGTCAGGCATTGATCTAAGTACAGAAAGTAAAAAGGAATAAAACTCTTAGCCCATTAGGTTCATATTATGGTATACATGATCTAGTACTCAAAGACCTTCATTGGTTAGACTTGCAGGTGACACTGAAATTCTTTTGAATTTTCTTAAATTGTGGCTTGGTAAGAATAATCATGCAGGCATGCTGTTTGTGTAAATGAGGTAATACAAAAAAACAGGATTGTGTCTTAGACACTGTAGGAGTTCAGCATATGGCTGTCATGGGTTTAGTAAGGGTAAAGGTCTCGTGTTTTTTTCTTTTTTTTAAGCTTTAGATCTAGTTGAAACTTCTAACTGGGATTTCAAATGCTGTTTAACTCATGGTATCTATTTAACATCATTAATAAAAGCAAATGAGTTCATTCTATCAACAAATATTTAATGAGCTTGTACTTTGTGTTAAGATGATGCAATTTTTCATTCTTGTTTTACAGGAGGTGCAATGATTAATACATTGTACCCTAAAGCATGTTTTAAAAATTTCCCAAGATTTTGAACATTTGATGATAATTTTTTTTTTTTTTTTTTTTGGATACCAGTGATAATACCTAGGGCCTTAGCCTAGCACTGAACTACGACCCCAGCCAAGCCCATTTTTGATTTTTGAGACAGGTTCTTGCTAAGTTCCCTGAGCTGCATTTTTCCCCTGGGTGGGTGGGAGTGGTGCTGCCGTAAGTACTGGAGCCCTGGGCCTGAACACTCAGCTATATTCCCAGGACATTTTTTGAGACAAGAGCTAAGTTTCCCAGGTCAAGTATTTTTCCTTTTACTTCCTCTAAATAGCTAGTTATATTGACAAGGTTCTTTTTTTTTCTGAACACCAAAGTCTCTACAACCATACTTCAAATTTGAACTGGTCCTAGTCCTCCTTCCTAGCAGAGCCTAGATTCTTAGAAATTGATTCAGTGTCTTCCTGTTTTGCATTCGGTTTTGAAATAACCAACAAACAATTTCACTGTGGGCTCTACTCTTTGGTGGCATCTTAAACACTAGCACTTTGTGGCTCGTGGCTTTCACCTGGACCTGTCGTCTTCCCACTCCCCGGCTTTCTTGCGGTGATTAATTCTTGTCTGCTTGTCTCGGTTCCTTCTCGTTTCATTCAGTGTGGCCTCGCCACTGCTCCGTGGCTTCGTCCTCTCTGTGTCTCCCCAGGCTGCTCCTCCCTCTCTACCTGTCTTTTCCCTTTGAAGCTATTGTTGTTTCTCAGCCCATTCTCCAGCTGGCGTTCTGTGTTTCATTTTTTTCAGAGCTCTTTCTTCATCCTTGCTTATGTTTCTCCTCTTTCTCCTGCCTCCTCCCCTCTCCTTTGTCCTCTTTCCATCCGCTTTCTTCTGCTAATTCTAATTTCTACTTTTATCAGGGAAACCATATTTCAGAGGGATAGAAAAATATAGTAAGAGATGAACAAGAAGAAGCCTTGGATCTTTATGATTGAAAATTTTGTTCTTTTATTTATCTTCACCCTTTGGATCTGGAGATCCCTTTTTTACTTATATTTCCCATGGGTGTGAATATCCAGCTTCTACTCCCTGAGCTATTTGGAAAGAAACTTCTCTGAGGTCCCCAAAGACTTCCTGTTGCTAGAGGTAAAGATCATTTCTCTGGAAAACCTTGCTACATTTTTAGTGCTTCATCTGAAATGCTTTTTATTTACTCTTTTTTTTTAAACCTTGTTTCTTCCTTCCCTGATCCAAACTGCAATCTGCATACTGACAATACCCTTGAGCTATGGTTCAGACTTTCTGTATTTATTAACATTTCACTCTGAAAGCAGTCTAAATCCCTCTCAATTTGGACCTAATTGTTTCTATATGCTAACTCAAGACTTTAGGACTTAGAAGTACTCCGTAATGTATATGGCTGACGGCTCTACTATGTTTTGTTGTGCTAAGTTAAGTAATGTTAAATTTTTCTTTTATCTCTCAGCAAAATAAAGAGTATCAGGATTTGGGATAGAGCAGGGGTCAAGGCGGAAGCAGAAAAGGAGTGAAATATTTTCGTTCTTCACTGCTTTTTCCTTTTTTGATATTTCATTCTGTTTCTTCCAAAAAGCAAGAGAGAAGGAAAAGAGTGGAAGTAGAACATGTCCAGGCAGGCAGCTGTAGGAACAGTTCAGCTGCTCAGGTGAAGGCGGTAAATGGAAACATGCTGAAGAACCATCCTAAAATTTCCCTCCCAAAATACTACTTCAACCCTTGAAGGTCTCTCTCTGTTTTGCTGCTGGCCACTTGACGACTACATTCTTGTTGGCCAGAAACCTGCCTTCTTCCGTGGAATTAGCATGGATTGGTCTCAAGTCAAGTTAATAAAATTTACAGCTATATTTATGAGCTACATGCATGAAAAATAGACTTTAAAATGTATAATTATTTAGATAGGCAATTGGAAACAGGTGGAATAATTCCACAAGGACGTAAATATTACTAACTCATGAAAATCAGGTGAGGCATCCCGATACTTAAGCTGGGTCTCATGGCATGGACCTGTAATTCTGGCATGCTGGGAAACTGAGGTAGAAGAGTGCAAGTTCAAGTGCATTCGGGCAAGTTGGAAGATCGTATCGCAAAAAAAAAAAAAAAAAAGGGTGAGGCTGGGAATATAGCTCAGTGTAAACTCCCTGGACCCCAATACCAGTATCACACATATATACACAAAAACTATGTTTACATGCTGAGAAAAAAGGCTGTGGACAAACATCTTTTGTGAGCAACAGGCCTATTTATGAGAGCTGATATATTTTGATTCTTAACAAGTATTTATAAGCTCCAGTATTTGAGTGCTGAAGCTTTGACTCTATAGTAACATAAGTCAACACATACTAGAGTGGGAAAGTGGAAGATTTGGATCTTCTATCTTTATTTTGGTTGGAAACAAGGATCTGCAAACTTTGTAATCACACAATGAACTTTCCAGGTTTTACAGGCCACACAATTTATTTACATGTAACCATTTACATAAGATAGACGTTACTAAAGTTCTTGGCCTACAGAATAAATTCAGATTTTATCATTAATATTCAGTTGACAGGAAATAGAAATAAAAAATAAAGTCAAAACACTATTTGAAAACTTGAAAATTCTTCTTAGGGCATTTCTTTTTGCATCAACTTCTTGAATGTTTTGAAAACTACCTAAGTAACTGTTTTCTTCATACTTCAGAGATCTGGAAAAGGCCATATGGAGTAGAAAGTGCTTCAAATTACTCTTGGAGTAAATGACTTGATTCCTTCTTCTTTTGCCTTTCCCAATTCTCCTGTGTAGTGTGTTGCATTACTTTATTTTTAAGAAACAAATCAGGAGATTTTATTCTAATTTTCTTTATGCAGAAAAAATACTGACAAGTAGAATTGTGATTTTCCATGGTGTTTGGCTGTTCCCTGGGAGCATTCTCTGATTTAAAAGTGAGCTTCAGTGTTGAACTCACTTATAGTCACTGATATCTGGGGAATAATGTGGCTCATAGATTGTGACCCTCAGAAATGTAATAAAAATTATCCAAACACAATATGTAGAGTCATGGATCGGAGAGTACTAAAATCAAAAGAAAATAAAATTTTTAATAACTCAATTGCTTTTGTTGACTGCTTAAGTTATTGGTGCAAAATTGTGCACAGGATTATAATTAGAAAAGGGGTAAAAGGAAGAAAACATGGTATTTTGGAATGTATCTATTTGTGTAAATTCTTATTATCCTTTAATGTTTTACTGAAGAGAAAGTTAAAATGTGTAGTAAAGCTTAGTATGATAGTACTAAGCTTAGGATGATGGTAGTTTTTTGTGTTACCTTTTTGGTACATTGGTTTATGGAACACTACTCTCAGCTCTTGTGTCTTGGCGCTTGTGATATTTTTATGTATATAAATAAGTAAAGTTAACCTAGGTAGGAAGTATTAAGTCCTACATGCTGTCTCCAGATTCTTTTTAGTTCTTTTCAAATGGTGTTGGAGGTTCTTTTTCTTTACCCAATCACTGAAGTCCTTGACTTAGAGGACCAGCTCTCTCTCATGGGAAGGTTTCACCCTGAGACAGGAGCAGTCCTGGGCAGGCTGCCATGTCTCATTGCCTGAATTCATGATGACATTGCTTATCAACATGGCAGACAACGCTGAGTTATTTATAGACCTGCATGAAAAATCCAATGTGTGTGAGAGGTAGAGACTCACAGGAGCTTAGATTTCTTTGTTAATATGGTTTTCTGATTTTCGGGAAAGTACTTGCCGGCAGAGTTGTTCATTCAACATAATCTCAAATGAATTTTTCAAGTGAATTAGAGTGATTAGACATGCACTTGTTGATTTAAATTTAATCTTCTGAAGGATGTTAGATCTCAATTGATTCAAGAGAGAAAACTGTAATGAATTTTAGAAAAGTACAGTGAAATAATCTGCAAAACACCTAAGAGTACGAATAATTTGCTAAGTAGTAACACTGTGTCTCACAGTGCTAGATATATATTATAAAGGGATTTGACTAAAAATGAAAAAAAAGCTTTACAGCTATGCTATCTAAATGGAAACCACTTAGAGCAAATAACTACAATTTGTGTTTTGATCCCAGTGTTATAAAGTCACCTTAAAAGTAAGAAAACATTATTTCCCTTTAAAAATTCAATTTCTGAATTTGTATTGTAAGCAGCTTCCAAACTTTGAAGCAAAAAGTATGTAAATTGATGGGAAATCATTTTATGTTTTTTTGGAAAACCTAAATCATTATTTAAAATGTAGCTATGGCTATAGTTGGAAAGCTTCCCCCAGTTTACAGGTAGTTTCTCTGTTTGTGGGTCTGATTGTGAAAGTTCAAAAAAGAGAAACATATCTCTTAGAACACCAGTGAGTAAGACACATCGATGAATATCCGTTAACAAGTAAACTTCTCTTCCTCTACCTTGTGTATGCTGGGTATTTCATCATAGCAACGAAAAAGTAACTAAGATAGGGCAAGAGATAGGGAGAAGGTATTTATATGGCATACAAACTCTAGATCCACCTATTTTTGCATTTGTAAGTATAGTGATGTGCTGTGTAACAACCTTTGGCCAATGATGGACTGCAGAGAGAACAGTGGCCCTAAAGAGTACATGACCTACTAGTACTACAGTTCACTATGATGTTCAAACAAAAAGGAAATCAGTCTCTGACACATCTATAAGAATGTGTCTCTTTCCCCAAGGGAATCATGCATATATACGAGCCAGTCATAAATTCAATTTGTAAAACTCTAGTCTTTAAGTGTAGGCCTTTCATTACTTGTAACTTAGATCTCGCCTTCAAAGATTTGGTAGAAATTAAGTCTTGTTGTTCTACGAAGTTTTATTTTGGTATTTTATAGCCAACAGTTGTGAACCTAAATCCAGAAGTCTGATGTTTGACTTCGATCTCAAGGTTCAGTTAACATTTCTAATACAGTTTTAAACTTTTTCAGTATATGTGACATAATTGTGAATCTTTTTTTTTTTACTTCTAGCTCAGAATTGGCAATTTTGTCCAAGCCTTGATACATTATAATTCAACCCAATGTGTGCATTCCGTTATTTATAAGAGAAGAACTTGAGCAATTGTAGATTTTAAAGAGCTTATCTAAGTATTTGGCAATTTCTGATTTGGGGCAGTCCCTGTCCAAATGCAATTAGTATTTATCCAGATGGGCAGAAATAAAAACTTCCATGTTAGTTTCAGAAGCAAGATGCAACGTTTTTTGTTTGTTAGAATGGGAAGTCCCTAGCAAGTGCTTGTTTAGTGGTATCTCATTGGTATAGTCTCTAACTGCAATTTATTACTTGGATTGGACTCTGGTGTTTTAATGGTAGGAATTTCAAGTGTCAAAGCTACTCAAGTTGAAAGGTCTCTTGGTCAGTGTTTTTTAAATATGATCCTTGAAGCTTATTCTAATTTATAATTTCCAGTTAAACATTTTAAATCATTCCTCTCATCAATACCATATCTAAAATATGTTAAAATAATTTAAGTTTTTGGCATGGATATACTACTACTCCTACATGGTATCCTACTGCTACTAATACAAGCATACTCATTCTTTGAAATATTTTGGCAGTTAAATTTTTGTAGAGAATTCATCAGAAAAAATTTTAACTATAAGAATCCAATATCTGAACAATACATAAGTTTTTGTCAATAATACAAAAGGGAAATAAAGTGACTTTAAAATATCTTTGTTGTTTGAGCATTTAACATAGGTTTAACAAAATGACATGTTCGTTTGCACCTTTAATTTGTCTTTGAGCTTTTTTTTCTTTTTTTCCTCCTACTATTGATATATACATATATATATATATATATATATATATATATATATATATATGCAAAATTTAAGATTTACATTGGAGTTGAGCATTTTGTGCACATATGTATCTTGCCAAGGTGACAACGGCTTTCCCACGCTCGCTATGTATCTCAGGTTGGCCTGGAACTCACATGGTCCTTCTCCCCCAGCCTCCCAAGCGCTGGGATTACAGGAATGTGCCGCAACACGCACCTTATGTGGTGCTGGGGAAGGAACCCCAGGTTTTTATGCTTGCTCAGCAAGTGCTTTAACCATTGAACTATGCCTCTAGCTGCAGAATATTCCTAATATAAAAAGTTCTGACCCCAGAAATGTCAATGAAGTAATTTTGATAGGTAGGAAGAAGCTGTGGGAGGTCACGGTGAAGGGAAAGGGGAGAGTTCTTTTTGTTTTTTTAGAGTCAAGCATTTGATTTGTTTCTAATTACCTTGGCGCTGTAAGGTTGGAAGAGGAGGGAGTTGGAAAGAGGTTGATAGTGAAGATGGCCGATGCAGCGATGCCTTACCAAGCAGCAGAATGGACCGCCGGGAGTGTATACAGACCCATTTTGTTGCTCCAATTTTTTCAAGTATGGAAACCTCTGTATGCAAAAGAGAAGGAAGGATTGAGACAGGATGACAGTTGTGGGAGGGTTCTATGTTCCCATTCTCACAAGGTCATCCCTGAAAGATGCCGGAGCAGATTCTATTGAGCTGTCTAATGAGGAGACTAGAAATAATGTCCAGGTACTCATGGCTTTTCCATGGAGACTGGTACTTGGTGTGGCCCAAAGGCTTGTTACCTACTTAGATCATTACAATAAAAATAAGTTTAGAATAAACCAAGTAGACAGTGGACATAATTGGGATCTTGAAGCGATCCTCTGAATGCATTTGATTTTCCTTCATGTGGGTACAGATAGGTCTATTCAAACACACAACACTCAGTGGTAAAAATTCACCTTGGCAACGGCTTTGTGGACATAAAAAGGCACCAAATCCTGGAATAAAAAAGAAGAATGGCAAACAACTGCAGAGCAAGGGAAATAAAAAAAAGGCAAATCATGAATTAGAAAATATTTGCAAGCTATATGTTGGGTAAGGGGTAGACAGTCAAAATAACCTCAGAACTCAATAGCCAAAAAAATTTATGAAGGACCAAAATAGGCATTTTCCTCTGAAATTATCATTTTATTTACATTATTTTCAGAAAAAGAATAGTTTTTGATGATACAAGATGTGAACCCATTTGTATGGACATTTATATGGCTACAGCTGGAATAGGAAATGATGAATTGTGTGTCTTTCTGGCAAAATTTGGACTGGGATAATACCTGGGTATTAGATAGCTTATGATAAAGGAAACGATCTGCCACATAGCTCAAAAATCTTGTAGCGAGGACCAATGTGTGCAAAACTTTAAAAAATTTAATAGCTTAGGACCTGCTGTGCCCATTTATAAACAAAGGTTATTCATCACTGACTCATTGTCACAGGCAATTAGGGTTTACTTCCGTTTATAGCTTAAGAAATAACAGTTACATGACAAAATTGTGAAGCTAAGAGTCTCTGCTAAATTGGCAACATTAGTTATTGCAAATATCTGTGGGATGCATTGCTCGTATTTACCGTGTGTGCTACAATTAAGGTGCTAGTGCCAATTTGTTTGTTTTAATATCTGTCTATTTACGATCAAGCATATGTAATGTCCTATTTGGAAAGTGAAATCGCCGAAGTGCCTGATGCATAGCACATTTTAAGTACTTGGCTGTGGTTGGTAATTCCAAAATGAGATGGGGACATTCTTATCTGTAGGCATTGTAAAAAGTCTACGTGTGTACCCAACAGGGTATTGGCACTTGCCTTGGAGAGAGATTTCTGGACCATTTTAGTCCATGCTGGATGCTAAGTCCTTTCTGCCTGTTCCCTGACTGAAGGTGGGGGTGCTCAGGAGGGCAGCCAGATGAC
The DNA here is from genome assembly GCA_004027205.1 of Ctenodactylus gundi. NCBI lineage: Eukaryota > Metazoa > Chordata > Mammalia > Rodentia > Ctenodactylidae > Ctenodactylus > Ctenodactylus gundi. The sequence continues at coordinate 1,168,590 of PVKB01000080.1, forward strand.
TTGTTAATGGGCAAGGCTAAACCTGCACTGTAGGAGAACTTTTTACTGTTGCTTTAATGAAAATATGCCACGAGGTCAGTATATGTACTTACAGGAAAGATTTCCTAGAGTGGGTGTGCAATTTCAAACACCCCCACCAAGTCCTGAATTGGAAATCACATATGGATTTCAGGCTTGAGCTGTAACAAAAGATTTCTGAAGGAAAGGGTATAGGTACTAAGCATCTCAGAAGAATGGTTTTATCACAGAGCTAAGTGGTATTTCATGGAGGTCTCTAAGAAGACATGACGATTGTTTCTGATTCAAGCAACAATAAACAAGCCATAATCTCTGCAGAGCTTTCTCAGAACTTGAACTTTTTTTTCACTGAAAGCAAACTCTGTCCTTGTGCACGTGCATCTGGTCATATACACTAGTGAGAAGAGGAAGATCTGCTTTTGAAAAAATTCTGTTTTAATACAACCTGAGAATTTTGAGGGCTAGATCTTTTTATGTGTTAGAGATATGCTCTAAGGCACATCAGGTGATATGGGAAAATTTGTTCCTGATCTAACCATAGAGGCTTAGGGAATTATGATATTTGCCTGACATGTTGGATCTTGGGCTTCTTCTGGGAGCTTTAATGTGCTGGTTGCAGATCCTGCTGAATTCCAGAGCTGGGATTTAGATTGAGTCATCGCTTCTGACCTGTAAATTTGTCTTAACTTCTAGTTCTATATTGCTTTTGTATTTCAGTCTGATGGATAGCAGATTTAGAATTTGTAGAAGAAAAGGAAATTGGATAAAAATCATATATATATACTGATAGACCTGAAAATTTTAGTTGGTGTTTGGAGAGTTCTGGAGGTTAGGCCTTGAAATGGTCACCAGATTGAGGAGGTGGGGCTCCAGACATAGGCAGGGGATCATCAGCTCATGTGCAGGCAATTGGTAAGAATCCAGGCAGAGTTAAAAGCATTGCAGTTGGGGTAGGAATGAATGCCTTGGCAGAAGGGGGCCTGAGAATAGAAAGCAGCTAGATACAGGCAAGCGGTTGGCACCACAGAAGCTTGCTGTGACCCAGTCAGTTAGGACTATGGTGGATAACTTCAAAATAGGACAGCTCTAAAATCAGGTTGTAATTGTTCTGAGGACATGAACGAAGATAGCATGGCTCATTTTGCCCGTTTGTTGTTTTGGTTGTTTGTTATTATGTAATTAATTTATTTTCATTTATAGTTCTTAATTTCCAAACTTTCTTCACTTGTCTTGAATTTTTGGCAATTTTCATTGCTTTCCACTAGTTTTTAGTTAATAAAAGCCCAGTCCTGTCTGTTCAGAACTTAACTTCAACTTTTTTTTTTTTTTTAATGATATAAAGTAGTGTTGGAGAACCAGGGCTCTGGAGCCAGAACTAGAAACTTTGGCATAAAGCTCTGGGTAAAGTTGCATCAGTGAGCAAAATTCTGCCATCAGTTCCTTGTACCTTATGGGGGAATGTTAGTATCTACCTCATATGGTTGTTGTGAGAATAAAATTAGTTAATATACACATAATAAAATAAAAGCAGCATTTGGCATATGATGTTATTCATATTTATAGTTTACATCTGATAAATAATTCAATATTATAATCACATCTCCAGTCTTCATTGGCTGGGGAACCGGGAATAGGGACACAACAGATCTGTCTTATTCTCTTCCAGCTTTGGTGTTAGGGAATTGAGAGATAGATGACGCCTAGTTAGAAGCATTTTGTCCCTCTCACATTTAGCCCTAACTTCTCATGTATGTACATGCATGTGGTGTATGCAGGGTGGGTGTGAAGGGAAAGGAAGTGGCAGAAACCAGTTCATGGAACTGGTTCCTGGCACAGCTGGTATTTTGCTCCCACAAAACTAAAATCCTTAGGGTGTTTGGAATTTTAAAAGTAAGTCCTGAGAAAATGGGCTTCAGAAATGTCTGACTTTTCTGCTTTAAAATGTAAAGGCTGCTTTAACAGGGCATAAACCCATTTCTACACAGTGTCACCTCTGGCATGGAAAAGGTAACGGCGTGAGGAGGGCAAGGTGACATCATTGATACCTGGCCAGAGAGGCAATACTTGTACTAATGCAAAAGCAGTTGAGAGAATCGTGATAAGTGAAGGCCTTTGCGTAGCTCACACTGTGCTCCATAAGAGAATGCCAGCTTTAAGAACCAGTTAAGCCCATAGGTAGGTATGCCAGTGTCATCAAATAAGAAATATGTATTTGGTCCTTGGCTCCAGTTCCTGAAACACTTGTAATATACTGCATGATGGGTGGTAGCAGCATTTTTATTTTTATTTTATTTTATTTTATTTTTTTGTTAAAGTATTTGGTCTTAATCCTCGGTTCCTGGCCCAAGAGTATCTAAGATCCTTAGAATGTCCACTTTGAAAACAGTGTCCTTGAGGATGTTAGCAAAATGGGTGCTGGACAGGTCTCCAGACACCTTCATGATAGGGTGCGGGTGTTAGACCACAACATGATTAGTGAGTTAGAACTTTTAGCTGTAAACCTTCGCCTTTGGAACTTCACGGAGGTCCAACATGAAGGAGGTCAGGCAAGAGTCCAGGCAGAACACACCTGCATACCTGGAGGCTGGTAGATTTTCAACCCATGAGGAAGAAGTTGCTAATTTTGAGACCTTTCTGGGCTTTGTTCTATATATCTCATTATGTGGTTCTTTCAAATCTTTTATAATATCCTTATAATAAACCAGTAATAGTAAAGTGTCCCCCTGAGTTTTATGAGCCAGGGTAGCATGTCATCCAACTTGAGGAGCGATTGTGTGGACTCCTGATTTATAACTAAAATAAAACCATGGATACACTTGGATTCACATTTTTTTGATTGACATTTGGAGTGGAAGGATAATCTTGTGTTATTGAGGTAATGTGTAAGGTTAGTACTAACTTTGGGTAGTGTTAGAATTGAATTACATCTGGCACCCCGTTGATGTCTGCAGAGAATTAGATACTTGCTTGGGATTGGAAGCTTCATATTTTGGTAGCAGAAATACTACAAGTAGGGGAACAAGGCTTTTGAGTAGCCCCCAACTTTGTTTTCTTCCTTATGCTGACTCTGGTAGACTCTGAGACCATAGTTCGTTCTGAAATGTGAAGAGGAAGAAGCCCAAGAGTTGGGAAAAAAAAACACTACGTTGCTGGTCTCTTTGTCATTGTGGTCCTATAGCTTATAGTACAAAGCCAAGCAGGTCAGGAAGAAATTTATCTTTAAATAAATAATAGTTTTCCAGTTTTGACTCTCTGAGACATGGTAATGTAAATACTGAACTGAGAACATCTTTCGGGACTACATGTAACTTTTTGTTATTCAGGAGAAATCAGGAGAGTTTTGGGGTTTACCTAAGATTTTACTTTGTCAGAGAGAAAAGTAAAGACAAGGTGACTTTTCAGGGCTAGTTTTGGGGAAGGACTTACTTGCTGCTTAATTGTGTCTTTCTGTATTCTACTAGTGTACCACAGTGGTTACATGTTACTTTTAAGACTATTATGTCACTGAAATTTTAATAGGGTTAATATTTTCAATGATTCTTAAACATTAGGATGAGCTACATGATCAGGTAGCATATGATGTAAAAGATCTAATTATTTCATCTTCAATTGATAGTGCAACTTTGGTTGATGGTAAGAATGTAGGAAGTAGAAGAAAACTCTCTTGAGGCCCGCCATTTTTGGTGATCTGATGACCTAACTTTGTGTGCTTTTTGTGGTTGTGCCATGTTAGCTCCCTTCAGTGGTAGCCTCTGCAGCAAACTATTTCTGAAGTTCCCAACAGGGTACACCTAAGGCAGGTGGGAAGAGGCTGTACTCTTGTGGTAGCAGCTGACATGAACTTCAGTAGATCTTTAAATGAAAGACTCTTCGGGTAGCTTGTCCTGATTCTAATCTAGAAGTTAAGTTTACACTGTCTTGAGGATCCTTTATAAAAACAAAAATACTTAAGATGATGTATGATATGAGATATTTTTTTAGAATACACAAAATGAATCACAACAAATGTATGAACTTACATGTAAAATTCTTGAATCATATTTTCATGCTTCAGGAATTTTTATGAATTTTCTGTGTCCTTTAAAATTCTTTTCCACTATAATTATTTTTAAAAATGCCATAATTCCAAGGCCAGCCTGCCGAGCTGTTTAAGTGATTATCTTTGACATACACAAACTTTGCCAGACTATTCCTGGTCTTTACTGTTCTTCAATACATGAAATTCCCTTTAAGGATAGTTTACAGTGTTTTTACTTTTAATTGCAGAAATTTTTTTCTTAAATCATGTTTCTAGAGTTTTGGACTGTGTTATTTTTACCCTTTGGATAGTGAGTTATTTGCATAACTTTCCTTAGTAAACTATCATTTTTATTTTGAATCTTAAAAAACCTCTTCATATCCATTTTAGTTTAATCTCTCATTTTTATTCCCTCTCCCTCTCTGTTTTCACTGTGTCTGTTCTCCTTGTAATCCTTCACACTCCTTTTCCAGTTCTATATTGGAATCCTACATCACTGCTCTCACTTTAGCTCTGCTTGTCATGTTTGGCTATGACTTTTTCCTCCATCTCTACCCAGGGATCCTTTATCTGTGCTGTGAAAAGTATAAGTGCATTTCTCAATTTTTGAAATTCATAATCGAATTTAAATGATAATTCTTCTCTGCTTCATGGCCAAAAGTTACTAGTAATGGTGTGTGTGTGGGGGTGGTGTGTGTGTGTGTGTGTGTGTGTGTGTGTGTGTGTGTATTTTTTTAATACCTAATCCCTGAAAGGTGAATATTTCTCATGGTAGCTTTTGAGTTGGGGAGAAGGTAAAAACTATGTTCTAGATTAGATGTAAATTTTGTGTGTCTCTGTGTGTGCATATGTGTGAATTCTCTTAAACTTCTCAAGTTACAGTCAAAGCACTTGGACTTTTCATCATAACTGGAAGTTACTTTTTGCTCTGGTAGCCATTACTTCTTGGAAATAGACCTTATATAAGTGGTTCTATCATCTCTGCTTTTCAAAGCCTTGACAAGCCCACATAAGCTCCTGATGGTGACCGGGTACCATCCGCTTCCTTTGCAAGAAAAGGGACTTAGATTTTACATTTCAATGTATGTCCTTCAATTTCAAGCTGTGGACTAGGATGGCTATTTCTGAGCTCTGCCCCTGCTCCTCTTTTGTTTCTTCAAACATGTAACTTGATCGCTACAGCTTGGGTAGCCCTTCCACATCTATTTGAAGGTTAGGGTTTTGTCTGTATTCCAGTTTCACCGAGAGTCAACTGTGTTTTTGTTCCCTCTTCTCTGGTTTTGAAGCGTTTCTCAAAATACAGTTCTCAGAGAATATGCACTGTAATGACTTAAAAGTACTGATTAAAGATGTGCATTCCCAGGATCCTCTGCAAAGCCTGCTAGACCTTAGCCTCTTAGGCTGGCTTGCAAGATTCAAATTTTATAATGAGCATCTGTAATGATTCTTTTTTTTTTTAATTTTGCACACATAGAAGTTGACAACTACCCTTCTGGTGAAAGAACAAGTCTTTAGAGTTTTTTTAAAAAACTTCCCTTTCTCTGTCAAATAAGGTTTTTGCAAAGATCTTGCCCCCACCCCATCCCAAGTAATATAATCGTTTTGCACTGTTGTCTTTATATTTGCTTACTCTTCTTACAGAACTAAGGTTCTATGTGTGATTCTTTATCTTCCAAGCCTGTAATAAAAATCCACAAGGGCTTCAATTCACTATAGGACTGCCAGTCTCTATACCATGCATACTTTTTATTCTACCTATTGTTTGAAACTCAGAAAGCTTTCTCATCTTTGTGATTTGTCTCAATCCCTGGTGAGCAATGATTTTAAATATAAATATTGGCAGCTGTTAGAGCTATATAATATATCCAAGTCTCTTGAGCACTCTTTAAAGACCTGGTAAGATTTACTCAGAACATACAGCAGGTCTAAATTCTCCTATGCTAGCTCTCTGGTGACCGGCTTACTAGAGCTGTGAAAAGGGACACTTCATTAAGAGGGGAAGGGGAATTTGTAATTGTCTTTCATCTTCATCTGCCTACCATTCCAAATGTGGCAGCGAGGACTGGGGAAGGTAGCATTTTGTGTTTCCGGTGACTTGATATTTCTCACAGTCTGCTCATGTGAGCTAATCCCTTTCATGCTGTTTAGAGTTGAGTTCAAAATGGTAACTAATTAAAAGAAGAAAATTTAGTATCTTTTGAACATGAGTAGTTCTTAGAGATCAGAGAAGTAGATGCCCTAGATTTATTTTAAAGTGATTTACTTTTAGCACTTCATCCAAATTGAACATCAGAGTGGGTCACTACTAAATAGAGCTTGCATATTTTTCTATGAAGGTACATCTTAATTTTCTTTCTGGATTTAACAATAATAGCAGTGTATCTTTCTCTGTCCAAATATATTATTTGCCATGGATGTGAATATGATCTATTAACTCAAAAAGCACTCTTTGGGAAAGTATATATAGGTTAAAATTTTAGGTGAAGCACTTCACTGCCAAGACTATCATATTTTAAAATAATTTGAAAAAGTTCAGCTTCAAATGATGTCAAATTTAAATCTTTTTAGACTTTTCTTAATTCTCACTGATTAAAACCCACGTGTAGCAAAGTTTTGGACTTAGTCTAAAAGTTCGTTAGTGGGGAAGGATCCAAATTCTACAAATGAAGCTATCTCCTCTAAAATAGATGTTTAAGTGATGTTTGTGAAGGGTATGTTTCTGTTCATTGCTAATAACTCTTGAGAATAGCAATTCAACCCTGACTTCTATATAATGCTTAGATTAGAACAAAATTTTATATAGAGAGGCTTAAGACAACCATGCCTTGGGCCAAGGAAAGCAATATATTGTGTAATATATGTGTACCTTTCACTAATAGTGAGAAAGGTTAGCATTCCAAAAGCATTTCTGCTGGAGTTGTTCTGTTAGGCATAAATCATAAAAGGCTGATAAGAGGAAAGCTAAGGTTTAGACTGCCTGCTGTGTTCTAGTATTAAGAGATTTTCATATTCCTTTTCTGTAACAACAATTTGTTAGCGTTTGCATTTTAGTAAAATCAAAGCGGAGGCAGAGGGATTAAGGTCTGTCTGCTGAAGGTCTCCTGGGCTATCCACAGCCAAGTTGAAGGTTGCATCCTGGCAGGACTCGCTTCAAGGATACCTTGCAAATACTACTCTGTCCTTTTTCCACCTTTCAGCTGCCTCATGGGAATATTTTGGACAAGTCTGAGAAAATACCACAATGAATTGATTTTTTTTTGCATATTGGTCATTTGTGTTTATTTCTCTGGCAAGAGCCATATTATAATTGAATAATCATCACATACTCATCTGTAGAAAACAGGTTGACAGAATTCTTATTCTGTGGGTAACGGGGTAGTAAAAAGATGCTGGTATTTGTATTCAGAAAAACTTGAAAATTTCTCTTGAGCAAGTTACTTTCTGAGCTGCAGTTTTCACTGCTGCAAAATGGTAATGATCATAGTAACTTTTTAGATTGGAGGGTGAATTAGACCTAGGTAATGGAACTACAACCGTGTGTGGCAGACAGTAGATAGAACACTGGGGCAGGTGTCCCTAATGACATGAATGAAGTTCAAATATTGGACACTGCATCTATATTGGACAGTAAATGGCAGAGTTTTTGAAACCTTAAATTTCTGTGCTCACTGGAAATATTCTCAGATATGCACACTGGCTGTGGTAAGGCACAAATGAGTATTCATATATAGTAATTACGTCAACATTTCAAAATTAATTGGCTAAATATTTGTATCTTTACATTTAAAATGGTTTTGTATTCATAGTTCTCAGTTTCATGAGATGAATTCTTATTACCACTGACCATTTCAAACATGCACAAAATTTATACTAACTTAAATATATATCCATCAGCCAGATGTATCTGATCCATCAAGGTCATTAAGACTTCGCAGCTTTTATTTATCCTTTTTAAAATATATTATTGAAATATACCAAGAAAAAGTTATTATGTTTCTGCTCTTTCAAACTGCACCTAAATAGGATAGTTTGTTACACAACATTTTGTATAGCATATTTAACAAATAGTGCCTTGACATAATCTAATACCCAGTCTATAATCAAATTATTTCAGTTCTCTCAAGGATTAGGGAAGCATTGCCTTCACATAACTTATTAACTGCACATTAATTTCACAGCTGCACTTAGTTAATTCTCTTAGTGTTTTTGTTTTTTGAAGCTAGAGCAGACTCCTGTGTCCTCTGTTTTTCATTTCTGGTTTGTATAGAAACTAGGTCATGTTTTGTACAATGTACTCCACTTGGATCTGTCTCTGCTTCCTTCTGACATTTAAGTCATTTCTCTGCTTCTGACAAAAGTTAACTCTAGAGTAGAGGCTGGGTTATATTTAGATTCTTTTTCTTTCTCTCTTTTTTTTTGGCCAAGAATATTCAAAGATGATACTATGTTTCCTAAAGAGGCCACAGTGTCTGGTTGTCCTACTTTAAGTGGTACAGAAACTAAGTAGTCATCCTTCTATTAATGATCACTGCCTGACGACATTTAATTAAGAGATATAAAGAAGTGCATTTGTAGCACTATTGTACCTTATAAAGAAGCTTTATTGAGGCTTAGTTGATAGTCATTAAACCATACATTTCAAATTTTGGTTTAGGTGCACTTGGGAAACCACAATGGCCACGTTTGTCATGTCCCCTCTAATTCTTCCCACAGCTTCTCTGTCCTCATTCCTGGACAGCAACAATTTCTTCCCTGTCATTACAGATGTTTCACATCCCCACTTTTCTCTACACGCATCTTCATGAAATAAAACCACAGTTTACAACATCTAGAAAAATCATCCCGGCATAATTCTAAAAGGTAAAAGTAAAATTTTTACATGGTTATAGGTGAAAAACGTTCAATTTCAAGTGGACAACTTGTGATTGATATAACAAACAGGAGTGAGATGGTTCTAGGACTTCCCAACACTTTGAATGTTAGTTTTTTCTCAGAGAAGTTGTTTGATGTTCTTTCTCCATACAAATTTTACAGATCTCTAAGATCTGAAAAGATCCTGGAGATTCATTGTTTTCTTTTATTATGTTGACTACCCGTGCTTGGCTGCTTATGTTACAATAAAATATGTAAAATAACATAACACGTTAATTTTTGTAATTCAACGAGAGTTAAGTCTGTTTATATTTGTTGTGATTTTCTTTAATATTATGGATACCTTGTAGGAGACTAAAAATTGCCCCTAGCCCGAAAATGTCCATGTCCTAATCCCTGGAACCCATTAATACTCTGTGGCATAAAGGGTAGTGTGGTTGTGATCATGTTTAGGATCTTGAGATGAGATTGTCTGAGTGGGGTGAACGTAATCCCCAGGGACTTTTAAAGTGATGCAGGAGGCTAAGTGATATGAGGAAGGGACCACAAAGTTAGGAAATGATTTAGTCCCTAGAAGTTGGAAAGAGCAATGTCTTTGATTCCTTTGGCTGATACAATAAGAGTATGACAGGGTATAACAGGTTGTTGAAAGAAAAAAGAAAATAATAATAATTTTGGAGGCTGAAAATTCAAGTTCAAGATCTTGGCAATGTCGGTTTCAGACAAAGGGTCCTCTCGGTTTGCAAGTGACCCTTTCTTGCTAAGTCCTCCTAGACCATGCCTTGGTACCCTGTTCTTTTTCATTCTCCCCCTCTTCTCATAAGGCAGCATGAACTACCAGATAAGGGTCCCAACTTTATCTTAACCTCAGGTAGGCTTATTGCCTCCTATAGCCCAATTTTCAACTACAGTCAACAAACTCTTTTCTAAAGGGATACAATTCAGTCCCTACCAAGCAAGGAAACAGATTCTCCCGTAAAGACTCCAGAATGAATGTAGTCCCGCCAACACCTGGATTTCAAATTTCTGACCTCTAGGCTTGTAAAAGAAAAAAAACTAGTAAGTAACCAAATGTATGGTAATTAGTTACAATAGGAACACATTCCTTTTTATATTTTTTATTGTGCTTTGGAGTTAATTTTTTCAGGGAAACTTGGTGGTCATTATCCACTTTTGGTGGGCTGTAGTCATGAATCTTGCCTCTAGTGCCTTGTGCAGCTGTCAGAGGGGAGCTTGAGGGCCCCAGAGCTTGGCAGAGTGGGCTTTGCGGTGGGAAGTCCCTCTGGAATTCTCTTCTTAGTTACACTGAATTTTTGGCACCAGCAGATTGTCTCTTTCTGCCAGCTTAGTAATGTTCTTTTTACGAAGAGTGTTTGAAGTATTTTATTTAGTGTCTTAACTGTTCTGGTCAGGTGGGATTTTCCTGGAGTGGGGTCTGTCCTAAGCCTGGAAGAGGTAGTCTTCCTCAATCACTTTCAAAAGTATTCCCCCTTAAGGCAGAACGCATTACTTTAGGTCTCCCTTAATTGGTTGTCTGGAGCCTGGGAGTTCTAATGCCAGCTTTTCTCAGTCAGTCTCTATCTAGGAACAGAAAGAACATAACGACTTCTATCCTGGGTTCATTAGAGACCATTTTTCTAAACAATTCATTATCTGCTTTTCATAAAGTATTTCCTGGGAGGAAGGAGTTTGGCAGCCAAGTTGCACTGGAGTGTGGAGCCATTGAAACTGACCTTGTTTATATATGAGCTTCGCGACTGTCTGCTGGAGAATTCTTACAGCTGTTGGTAGTTTTCCTTGTTCCAGCGTCTCAAATGCAACGACGCAACGACGTCTGGAGTAGGGCAATGAATTTCACCTGCTGCTTTCGTGCTTCTCCCGGAGCATTTTTTTTTTTTCTTTTTCCCTGTATAGGTTCTTAGCTTATGTACCAGGAGCTTGTCAATGTCTAACTTGGCCAGGAATAAATCAAAACACTGGAAACAGTCGAAGAAAATGATAAGGCGGCTTGTGGGGGGGAACGGGCAGAAGGTAAATCCGACAGATGATTATTTTTGCTTAAAATCCCTGTTTGACTCCTCTCCAGTAATACAGAAAACTTGATTTTTTTTTGCATTCAGTGTACCTTAAAGCTAAACAGCTAAGCATAGCACTGCTAAGAATGCATTTAAACGTTTTTTTTTTTTTTCCTTTTCTTTCCCCCCCATACCAGTGTTGGGTGAGTAATGACTTTAATAGAGAAGTCATTGTGATCGAATCAAAGACAATACATTTTTTAAAAGTACATTTTTCTCTAAGAATGTCAAGAGAAGTCACTAAAATGCTTGAGAAAGAAAGAGAATACAAATTAGTAATATTTGAGTGGAGTCAGAATGTTCCCACTTTAAAAGTAAGTAGCGGTAGTCGCATAAATATTTGTTACTAGATTGCAGGAAAATATTAGAGACAAATGGAAAACAAGGAGACTATGTACATGAATATATACATATACTTGAGGATTTTTTTCTGGAGTATCAGGTAATTGGGAGACATACTACAGTTAAACATTATACGTATTAATGAAATTTGGAGTAGAAATAAAAATTTAAGGTTACTGATTGTTTTACCATGAGAATCATAGAAGTGATGTCACTTATATTTTGTACATTAATGAACCCTTTTCACAAAAGAATTGCTGCTGTAGCAACTACTTACAGCTCTTAAAAAACTGTATTACATAATTATTAGCTTTTTATCTTATTCTATATTGTACACATACAAGGGCCATTTCCAGTGTTGTATATGAAATTCATCTTTCATTTTTTCCTATTTAGAGAATTCTTTATATTACCTGGAAAAGTGAGTTTTCTTCTTACTTTTTTACAGTATATTATTTACTATGAATGTACCTTGTCTTTTTAGGTGCTTTTATAGTTTTCTCAACTAAGTAACCTGTTACAGTATTTTGTATTGCTGACCTCTCCAGTTCTCAAACAGATTTTATTGTCTGTTTAGAGAAATGTTTTGTTATGTCCTTTATGAGTTAAGGTAATCAAAACTGAAAGCAGTAGTCGAGAAAAAGCTTTACACAATTTCAGTATAATGTTCTCACTACTTTTTATTTTCTGTCCTCAGTCCGGTTTAAATTTTGTCTATCCTTGAACTGCTTTTGCACACTGAGTAAATGTTTTTGCCTGGAGTTGGTGCAACTCATTCAGATCCATGAGTTGAATTGTGGTTAAGTTGTTCTTGCAACATGTCTTATTATTTACTTCTGCTCAGAGAGTTTCAGACAGTGATGGGAACTTTCTGATGATATTGCTGATCCCCACTCTCAATTTAGTAATGAATTATGGCATTACAGCAGGAACACCTTACCCACACTCTGCTCCCCTGGTGTGCTGCTGACCCCAACCTCCATCTTTGAGATGAGCCACTCTGTCTGGTCTGATGTTCACACTTGGTGACCTCTGTAGCTAGTGCATCGTGCATCAATATATGTACTTTTGTCCATACTCAGGGTCAGTGTGGCTTTTCTAAATGCAATGTCTGATGTTCAAAGCTAAAGAGAAAAAAGATTCAATCTTAATAGATTTTTTTTGTGAAGGTAAGTATCTAAGTTTGGGATTTGCTTTCTTATCTATAATATGAGAAGTTATAAGGCAGTGAAAAAAATACATATCTTTTTTCCTGATCTTAGTATGACCTAATCTATACATATTAAAAGAGGAAACATGTAACCTAAGAATTTTAGATGTACCTAAGCTGTTATTCGTCTACTAGGGTAAAAAACTTTTTTGGATTTGTAAGAATTTATCATGTACACAAACTAGTCTGATATAAAGTAAGTGCTTAGGGATATAATTAAATCAAATGACAATTAATTCAGCACATCTCTCAAGATAGGGAAGTCAGGAAGAGAAAAATATTGAACAATGAATCTTGCTAAATATATGGCTAAATTTAAATGGACATTTGAAACTGGAGGTGACATACGGTGTTCTTGTCACATCTGGGATTGTGACATAGGGGAAATGAATGACAAAAGCCTTTAACATATCACTACCTCACTATCATGATATTTCATAAATATCTAGGTGGGTTAAGTGAGATATTGGGGTCTTAGAAAATGTGTAGTTTTCTTCATGCTGAATTATCCATATACCTGGAGTTGCAAAGCTGTTATATGTGGAGAACTGTAGGGTTCTTACTAGGCCAAGGAGGGTTATGGATGAGCCAAATCTGTTCAACTTCAGGGACTTGACAAGAATGCATGTAGGAGTCTTCTCAGTTCTTTAGAAAACTGTAACTGTTTGTTTGCTTCTACACCACAAGCCCAAGGAAGATGGTTCTTTCACCTTTTTCAGCTTGTAGGCTTCTTGGGTTTTTTCCTTCTTATTTATTTGTTTATTTGGACTTGAAAAACTAGATGTGAAATTTCAGTGGGCCACTGAAGAAACATCATATTCGATCTCACGAAGATGTAGAAATTAGAGAAAAGAGGGGAACAGTAGAATATATGAATGTGTGTTTTTGAGGTAAAGAAAAATGAATGAAAAACAGTTCTGAAATTATGGAGATACTGTGTCTTAGTTACTTTTCATTGTTGGGATCAAGTACCTGACTTTCACAATTTTAGGAAGGAAAGCTTTATTTTAGCTCACAGTTTCAGAAGGTCACGATCCATTTGTGGGTGGGCAGCTGGAAATGATGGAACCACATGGCTTGGCCAAGGCTGGAGCCAGGAGAAAGAGTCCCTCACAGTGTGGCAGAACAGAGCCAAGATTGGCAGGAAGGGCAGAGGTAGCACACACCCCTCCCAGGTAGTCTGTCTTTTTTCTGGGTTAAGCCCCAGTGTTCTGTTTCTTACGGCCAGGCCCCACCTTTCAACAGTACACATTATCGGTTTTTTGGGAGATGTTCCAGATCCACACCGCAGAAGTAAGAAAATTAAAAAATAAATTTCTTGAGACATAATTGTATATAACATGATGAGAGTACTGTGTAGTAATTCAACACATGTATACACTGTGTAATCAAATTATGGTAAAAGCATTTCCATGTCTTCAACTATCAATCATTTTACGTTAGGAATTTCATACTCTTTTTGTCTCAAAATGTATCCGATTTTTTTCTCAATTGTATTTTTATTAGTGTATGTTTTGGATCATTACATTCACCTTGGAACTGCTCCATATACATATTTGATCTTAGTCATTTTTTCTTCCCCAGCTGCTCTCTTGTCAATCCTCCGTCCTGAATCCTCTTCCCAGCTCTACCGTCTACTTCTGTTTTATCTTTTATTTTGCTCTTTATTTATATTTTTGATTTCTCATGTGAAATAATTCATGTAATATTTATGCTCTCTGACTGGTTTCTTTCACTTAGCATTGTGGTCTCAAGGTTTATCCATTTTCTTCCAGTGACTGAAACTTACCTTTTGATTTCAAAAGTTTTCTCATTTTTATTTGTAATGCAGTGGATTGTTGAAGGGTAGCTGTGAAATGTCATACAGCAGCAGGAAGGAAGCAGGGAGTTATGCTTCACCTGTGCTCCTGGCCTGGTCAGGCCAGGGCCTCTTGAACCGGTACTAGTTTGCAGCCTGGTAGTAGCTCATTAGGTTATTTTTATTAAATTTTTCCCCATTTAGCTTATTTTTAATTAGATTATTATTATTTGTGAGTATGTGTTCAGCTTTTTGAGTTTTTCCTTCAGTCTGATTATTAACCTCATAATAAATAATTTATAAGTATTTTCTTCCATTTTGTGTCTTACCTCTTGTTTTTGTATGTGTAGTGGGCTATCTTAGTTCTTTTGTTTCCTTTCTTATTCTGAAGCTAATTACTTTGATGGGATTCTCTTTGTTCTTATTGCCTGTGACTTTGTTTGGTCTAGAAACTGCCTTCCTCAATGTCTTGAAGCATTTCTTTTATGTTTTCACGTCATTGCTTCATAGATCCAGGTTTAAGAGTAATGTCGTTAATCCATTTTGATTTGATTTTTTTCAAAGCAAAGAGATCTAATTTCTAGGTTTTTTCCCCACATATGTCTATCGGATTTTGCCTGTACCATTTACTGAAGAGGCAGTCTTTATTGTATATTCTTTGTGTCTTCAAGTCAGTTGGGTGTCTGAAGGACATTGATTTCTTGATTTTATATTTCATTCCAGTTTATCTCTGTGTCCTTTGTAATTGCTGATATCATGATACTCTGGTTATGATAGCTTTGTGGTAGATTTGTAAGGAAGTATTTTGATACTTCTAGGTTTGTGCGTGGGTGTTTTCCCTGTATATTCCTCCCGTTCTGGGTTTTATTATTTTGTGATTTCATATAAATTTGGGGATTTTTCTATTTCTATAAAAAAGTTGTTGGTATTTTGATGGGAATTTCATTGGATCTATAGTTGACTTTGAGTAGTGTGACTATTTGAACGATATCCATTTTTCATCATGAACACAAGGTATCTTTGTATCATCTCTAAGTATTTTATAGTTACTTCAGAGACCTTTTGTTTACTTGGTGATGTTAATTTTTAAATATATTTTATAGCTACTATGATGTATACAAGTTCATAATTGGTGAATACAGTGCTACTCTTTTTGTAAGTCAGTTTTGTGTGTTACCAATTTATTGCATTTATCAGTTCTAATAGGTTGTTTTGCTGGGTATAAAATCTGCAAGTGTGGATAATCTAAACTCTTCCTCTTTAGTTTTAGATTCTCATCTTTCTTTTGCCTAATTGCTCCAGAGACTTCCAGTAGTATAACGAGAGCAGTGACAGAGGGACGTTCTTGCTCGGATCCGGACCTTAGAGATAGTGCTCCCAGTTTTTCCTCAGTGTGATGTTGATAGTAGGTTCTTGATGCTCAGCCTTCAATATTCTCAGGCATATTCTCTCTATTCTTGTTGAGTATTTTTTACTATGAGAAATATTTGATCTTACACAGTTTTTTACACAATACTATTGAAATAACTAAGCTCATCTTCATTTTCCTGCCATTCTGTTGATAAGTTGGTTCATTTTTATATATTAAGCCATCCTTGCATCCCTTGGATGTTAATAGTGTATCATCTTTTTGAGTGTACCATTGAATTCAGTTTTGTATTTTTTGTTTGTTTGTTTTTGAGAATTTTTGCATCTACATTCATCAGGGAAGGTAGTCTGTAGTTTGTTGTATTATTGTCTGATTTTATAAAGCCAGAAATGTTGGCCTTATAAAAAAGATGCTGGCAGAATTTCTTTAACTCCATTTTTTTGGCTACAATATAGAAGATAATAAATTCTTAAATGATTGTAAAATTCAGCAACAATATTATTAGCTCTCAGATTTTTTTAGGGGGGTGGTGGAAGATTTTTTAATAATAGCTTAGCTTGCCACAAATGTTTATTCATATATCTGACAGGAAATGTGAAATCTCTGGATACAGAGAATAGATTGAATTTTATATAGCCTTTAAAAATGATTCTTCAAAACATAATTCCTGCAGAGTGGTAGGTGTAATACTCTTGCTCTACAGTATGATTATTAGATGGGACAGAAACCCTCAAATTGGGAGAATCAGGTAACATAGAGTGGGTGACATACCGGCCCCTCCTTCCTTAGAGGAGTTGGAGGAAATGAGAGAATGCTTCACTCTGAAATGAAGCAAATGGCTCTGGGGCTGGTAAACCTCTTAAGTCTCCATGGAGCAATGTACTATATATAGCTCTCAAGACATGTTTGCTCTCCTCCTATCCTCTAATAGTCCTTATCTCAGAGAGCCCAGACCATGTATAAATGTGAGAACATGCACAGAGAGTTGTTCTCTGCCAGGCTGTGCTTCTGACTGGCAAAAGTAAACTATAATAAAGCAGTTCCTGAGGAATGCAGTTTAAACCTATGATGAACTTAAAATCGATTGCGAAGTAAATTTATTACAAATTGCAGAGTAAATTCATTAGAAAGTAAATTAGCTAAAATAGCAAGCCATGAATAAGAATCATAAGAATGTGTAGAACTGAGGATACATATACATATATGTGTATTGTATACTCATATATGTGTATTGTATGCTCACAGAATTCATACGTTCTGAATGCTTACTATGCTTAAAGTAACAAGAAAATATGTATCTATTATAATCCAATGGTAAGAATCCATAAAAATTACCCATCATATGCTAAAATAACTGCATAGGACTTACATAAAAATGTATGTAATTAAAATGAGAATTTCACTGGATATCTTTATGCAAAAATTTAGACAAAACTGAGAGATGACTCAATCAGAAATAGACTTATCAATGGAAATAAGTGACAAAAAGTGACAAAGAGTTCTTGGAGAAGTATCTGTTGAGATACTTTGTCCATTTTTAGTTGGATTAAATTTTCTTCATTTTTTATATATTCTGAATATTCCTTATCAGATAAATGGAAAATAGTTTCTCCCATTCTGCACAGTGCCTGCACTCTGTTGATTATTTCCATGCAATCCTGCTTGTTTTTGTTATTGTGTTCAGTGTTTGGAGTATTTCATAATTATCTTGGTCTGTTACAATGTCCTGATGATTTTCTCCCACATTTTCTTCTATTAGTTTTCTAATTTTGAGAGAGAATAAAATATTAAGAAAATAAATAATTTTGTTAAATTTGCAAAAGATAATATATATCAGATCCTGAAAACCCAACACTGTAACAGGAGAATGAAAAAGCAGACATGATCTAGAAAGACTACAGAGTAGCCAGAGAGAAGAAAACAGAATGGAGTAATTGGGTTGCAAATTATTGAGCAGTAATATTAGTCAAAACACTCTACAAAAACATTGTCAAAGTCCCAAGAGAGGCAGGAAAAAATGTACTCAGTAAGTCAAGCTACTACTTATCAAGAATGGGGAAAATAAGGATTTCTTTCAGATTTAAGTCAACATTTAGTTATCTAAAGGATGTACTTAGGGGAGAAATTTAATGCCTAGAGCATGGGAAAAAAGGGAAAAACCAAAAGCATTGTCTCTGGAGTTGGGAAAAAGACAAGGATGTCCACTATCACTACTTCTGTCCAATATAGTATTCAAAACCTTATCCAGAGCAATCGGGCCAGAGGAAGAAACGAGATAGGTATGGGAAAGGAAGTCAAACTATCACTATTTGCAAATGATATAATTCTTTACATGAAAGATCCCCAAAACTATACCAGAAAACCCTTTTAACTAATAAATTTAGCAAACTGGCAGGACATAAAATCAATACACGAAAACCAACAGCATTCTTGTACACTAGATAATTAAGATGTAGTACATATATTTGCCAATCCTCCAAGTGTAATGCAATTGTTATGTATCACCAATAATAATAAAAGTGAAGGCTCTGCATTCAAACCCTAGTACCACCAAAAATAATAATATTGAAGAAAAAAAGTCTATAGAGCATCACACTCTCAATTGATGAAAGATTTAGACCTGAAAATTTGGAATTTTTCACTTAAGTACACCAAATAATAGCTTCAAACTATGGGAAACACAAATTGACAGAAGCACAAAGACAAAAATGATTTTTCCCATCATAGTGGGAGACTAATTAAGACAAACTGTCCCTGTAATTGTTATATTAAGCAGACAATGTATCAGAATATAAAAGAATTGAAAAACTCAATTAGAAATATTGATCCTGGAGACATGTATAGAACACTGGTGCAAAACAATTGAACACACACTTCTGAAGCACACAGGAAACGTTTACATAAATTGACCATTTAGGAGGCCATTTGCCATCAGTACATCTCAAATGATTGAGATTGTACACACTGCATTCCTCACCACAGTGTAATTAAGTTAAAATGGCTAACATAAAGCTAAACACTCTCCCAGCAAGGTGTTACTTAATATCCTCTAGTCCACTTCCTTTCCTTCTTACAGATCTAAGTAGAACTTGCTGATGTTTGCACTGAAACATGGTGCTTCCTTTTGCCCTTTGCTCCTACCCACATACTGACATGCAGATACCACACGGGAGTGTCAGTTAGCGTTGCAAAGAAGGAGTAGAACCCTCGTCAAAGAGAAGCAAAACAGACACATTTTTGCAATACAACAAGCTTCCCAGTCTGGCCTGCCATTTATCTCTAAGAGAAATACACATGATATTTTTTTTGACCACTTAGTTTTTGGCCATTATTTTATAATTTAGCTGTTGCCATAATTCAGGCTCTCACATATATGCCAAAATAGAAAAGTTGTACAATTCCAAATAATTTAAAATCAAAAGTCCTACATGGGGTTACACTATATTTGTTTGGACTAAGGAATAATGAAAATACTCTGTTTCCTACATACATGTCAGTATGTGTATACATTTCTTGTGGGGTACTGCTAAAGCAATACTTAGAAATTTATACTCTCAAGCATTTGGATAATCAAAAAGGGCTGATGTGTAATAAGCTAAATATTTTGTTTGGAAAGGAAAAAAAATCATGGACAGTAGAAGTAAGGACATAAGTAAATAAGAGCAAAAGGAATCAAGATGCAAGGAGACGTTTCTTCAAGTGTGTTAGTGAAAGTGATGAACTTCATGCAAAACTTACCCGAGAGGAAAAAACAGAAGCTTATAGAAATTGTTAAAAGACCATTTGAGGGTATGTGGGCCTTCACAATGAGCTGCATCTCCGTCCCACTTTTGATTTTGAGATGGGGTCTCATAAGCCCCTGAATTGCCCAGGCTCAGCTTGAACTTGTGATCCTCCTTTCTCAGCCTCCCAGAGTGCTGAAGATAAACTTTTGGAACAATTTCATGCAAAAATTAAAGAAAAACATTAGGCGTATGTACTAAAATTGGAGTTTACTCTGGATTACAGAGTGAGACCCTGTCTCAAAAAAAAAAAAAAATTGGAGTTTACTACCTTCACAGGGATTGAATTAAAGAACTTAGTCTGCTGTTTTTAACTCTCATGGGAAAATTCCCAGGAGTGGTATCAATCGATTAAAGGAAGTATTTATTTCAAATCTTTTGGGAAATTTCCATACTGCTTTTCATAGTGGTTGACCAGTTTCCATTCCCACCAGCAGGGCAATCAGGCTCCTCTTCCCCCAGCCTCACCAGCACTGATTGCTGTTTGTGTTCTTGGTCTATGTCATTATTCTGGAATGAGATGGTATCTTACTGGTATTTTGATTTGCATTTCTCTAACAGATAGTTGGAGGCTTTTGTAGGTAAATAGAGACCATCTTGCTCAATGAAGTGAGTCAGAAGAAGGTTAGATATCGAATGGTTTCTCTAATATGAGAAACCAAGATCACAATTATTTCATAGACTTAATTGAGGGGAACAATGGGAGTGAGGGGGAGCGGGAGAAGGATTGGGAGGGTTGAAAAGGGAGAGGGGAAGGAATTGTAATTTTGCCGTGATATGTATATGCACAAAGTACTCAAGATCAATGTAAACATTATGTATTTCATCTAAATATATCAAGAAAATGGGGAAAAGTAAGAGCTCAGTCTGTGGCTTGGGAGCCAAAGGCCTAAATATCACTTGAGAACTAGAGATATAGCAGCCATTTCCTGGGATCTGTTCCTTCCTTCTTCCATTGCATCTTAGCATCTGTACCATTTTGATCTGGTCACGTGATGATTACTTAAGTTTTTTAAAAAATACCTGCTAAGTTTTTGAAACTGTGAAGTTATTCTTGCCTATTTAAAATTAATAACTATTTTATTGAGAAAATACTTTGTATAAACATTCTATTCTTCATTGAGCTTTCAATTTCAGTGCAGAGCTGGTGGTGGTCACTGCTTTATTCAGCGATAATATTCTCTGGCTGTCATAACGGTAATGTTCAAGTTGCCCCTGATGTGACCAGCTTCCCCATGGCGCTTGGGTTTGAGCATTCAGGAATGGACTGCTTTGGTGTGGGGTTCCTGTTTCCTCCTAGTCTCTGACTCCCTGAAGCGGGATTATCAATAATCTTGACTCTGCTGATTCTTCGACACTGCATTGGCCCACTCCTCCCGTGTGTGCATCACCTCTTAAGCCAGAAAGGACTTTTATTCTATGCCAGGCTGTTTTCATTTCCTGTCTGTTCCCTGTGTACTGTACTGATGTCCTCCTTGGCCTGGTTGGGCTCTCAGAGCAGGATGTTTCCCACAGGTATCACCACCTGACCTTGTTTGAGCTCAGACACCCACGCTAAAGTGACATGCCTACTCAGATCAATCCCTCAGTTCACTCAAAGTTTGATACCTTGTGCAGGCTCTCTGTATCCCTAGATGCCTTTTTCAACTTGCTCAAGCTCTGGAAGCATCTTTTCAACCACCATGGATGATTTTCTGTCCTTCCCACTTCCTGACTGGTACCAAAGTGTTGAGAATTTTTCAGGAAGGGAAGGAGCTTAGTAAAATCTGACAAATGTATCAGAAAACAGGAAAACTACAGGCCAATCCATCATAAATATAAATGTAAAAATCCTACGTGAAATATTAGAAGTCAGATCAAAATGAGATTTTAATAGAACATAT
The DNA here is from genome assembly GCA_004027205.1 of Ctenodactylus gundi. Lineage (NCBI taxonomy): Eukaryota > Metazoa > Chordata > Mammalia > Rodentia > Ctenodactylidae > Ctenodactylus > Ctenodactylus gundi. Next base: position 1,189,957 of record PVKB01000080.1, read on the forward strand.
AAATAGATTATGACCAAGTTGAATTTATTTCAGTTTGCTGTTAATGTGATATTAAAAATGGAATCAATGTTATGCATCATGTTCAAAGAATAAATGATGAAAATCATATAATCCTAATAAATATACTAGCATTGGAAACATTTAATATTTTTAAAAGTAAAATCTTTAGAAAGCAGGAAGTAGAAATGAACTTTTAAATGTAAGTTTGACATTTTACAGCATAAATGTTGGCATTTAAGTAGAATATCGGACAGTTTCATCTTGAGATGAATGACACCAGAAAGCTTGCATTTCTTCCGTCTATCACACCTATCATAACGATGGTAGGCATTCATCAGTGACATAATTAAGGAAACTCAAAAAGTTAAGGAGGGCCTGGATGTATTTTTCTAAGTTTCTCGAGTTTTAGAACCCATTTTAAACTAGTTTTTTCACATAAAAATTTACCTGATATATTTATCACAACAGATAGTTATGAGAAGTTAAAGATGGCCACAAATTCTTTGCTGCTACTCTGATGTAATTCCTCTTTTTTGAGTCTAGGCTGGTTGTCTTAACTTGCTTCTTCAGAATATGGCATAAATAATGGACTGGCCCTGCTGTCATAATATCTTTTGGGGCCTTAGTAAGTCCTGCTTACATTGACAATCCCTGAAACTTTTCAGTACCAAACAGGTCACAACCCAAGCTGAGCCCAGGCTTTACTCACCACCAGAAGATGACAGACACATCTGAGTGGGGCCACCTTAGACCCATCTGCCTATCTTCTAGCTAAATCTTACTGAGCAATTTCTGTCAGTTTCATGTGGAACAGAATAGCTGGTGACCTGAGCTCTGCCTGGTTTGCTGATACACACACAGATTGACAAGTAAAAGCTAATTGTTTAGAGCCACTAAATTTTAAAGTTTGTTTTACAAAAAATATCAGTACACATATGTAATAAATATAAGCACAGACACTGGGCCTTCTCAATATGTTTTCCTCTTTTTTCTTTTTATTGATAGCCTTTATCTTATATTGATTTTTCCCTTATTTATCTCTAAGGATTATTATATGTTTTGTAAAAACATATGTATGTAAAATTTATGTTTATTTAGTGAGACTAGGTGTTATCAGAATGATAGACTTGCATAATGTTGAAATATGTATTTCTATTAAAATACTTTCTTCCAGCAGACTTAAACTTAGAGTTCAGTAAGAGTTCCTTGATTAAAACCCACTCCGTATTCATTTCCTGAAATGCAAGGTTAGATTGAGCAAAGAGAAGACTTAAGCTTGATAATGAGTTTTCATGTTATAAATGATTTAAATCAGTTCATCTGTAGGACCCTTTAACGCTGGGCTTGTTGAGATAAATGTATTTATAATTATGTGTGTAGAATCCTAGATAGATGTGTTGACCTCTCTGCCGGACAATTTAGCTGAGCACATGCTTCAAACATTTCCGTTAAGGTATAAAAGGCCCAAGTCGAGAAGTAATGCGTGGTAAGTTTAGAACTTGGGGAAACCAGAACATGTTGGTTTTGATTTCTTTCACATCTTTTGGAATAGTTGAAATGTTAACAAAGGACTTCCTATGACAGTTCTGGATTTGTGAACAAATTGAAATAGTTGTTGCTGGGGCAAGTTTAATTTTAATTATTATAATTATAAATGACTTTGGGAAAATCATTAGTGACTACACACAAACACACTAGGCTACATATAGGCTATACTATACATACATACATACATACACACACACACACACACATTGTATGTGTATGTTTATATTTGTCATAGAGGAGCATGAACCTGAAAGCCCAACAACTGGCACTAGTGCCCGCCTACTTATAATTCAACTTGGGAAAAATCCTTCTCTTCCTCATTTGTCAGGTAAAGAGGCCCGCTAAGCATCAGTAAACTGTGAGACCTGGAAGGAAGCTGAGAAGTAATCTTGGCTGATAGACACCTAGTTTACGCAGGATGAGTATGTAATTTATTGATGAAGTAGACATTTTTGGAGTAAGATGGAGCCCTGACATAATTAAAATCATGCAATTTGAAAGAAAATAAAATGTACAATTCTGTTTCAATTCAAAACCATTTTCAAAACTAATACTCTATATGGAAATGAGTATTTCGTATGCAAAATTCCTTCCATATTTATAATCTAAAATTAAAAATACATGTCAGCAGAATAACTGTTGGCGTACTCTTGGTAAACATTAAAATTTTCTTAAATCTATTAATGGCATGGTCTCTGAAAATGCACTGAATAATTGAATTATTATTTAGTTTCCTCATAAAATTTCAATACTATATTAAGCTATATTTTAGGGTTAATAAATTTTATGATAAATTAAGTTGATTCTTTATAGACCTTATTCAGAATTGATCACATTCTCTGTACATGTGCAGGGTAAAACCAGTAAAAATTCTGCTGAGGATATGTGAATATTTTGAATTATATTTTTATATCAATGCAACTTTAAGTCAAAATATTTGCACTTCTTCACAAGTATTTTTCCATGATTAATTTCACTTAAAGCCTCTACTAAATATTTCCAAAGTTTAAAACTGTAATTTTCCAGTTTCATATTGTAAAAAATAATAAAAATTAAAAGTTAAATGCCTATCAAAATTCCTCCAAAGCATATAATGCAATGTACAATTTAAAAATTTTCTAAATTATATCTCATACACTGCTTGAGCTTATTTAATTTTTCAGTCATTGCTTGATTACAAAGGGCCTATTTTAATTCTTACTGGGTGTAAGATAAATAATTGCAATTAACTAAAAGCTTCAAAAGCTGAAGTTTCTTGATGTTCTATTTACCTACTTTGATTACAGATTTCCAGCTGATTTTTAAAGAAAATGTCAAAATTTAGATCATTGATTTATAAAAAAATTCTAATACCATTGTCAGGCACTTAATTTGACATACAAATTAGTTCTTGAATGGTACAATTACTACTGATTGGATTGGTGGTCAGCAAAGGCAAAAAGGATGTAGGTCTTGTCAGAGTTGCTATTGTATTGAAAATCGGGTTGACTAAAAACATTTTGTGATTCAAATATTCTACTTCAGGGCCTAGCAAATTTTTTTTCTGTGAGGGGGGGTTAGGTAGTCTTTTAGACTTTCTGGACCATATAGTCTTTTGCAATTTGCCAACTTTGACACTAGCACGAAAGCAACCACAGACAAGAACCAAATGTGTTTTGTTGTTTTCTAAGGCTACCATAAAAAGGAATGTAATTAAGTAGTTGTTTTAACAACAGAAATTGCCTCTCACGTTTGAAGGCTAGAAGTGATAAATCAGGTGGTGACAACAGGGATTTCTTTTGGAGGATTGAAGGGTGAATGTCTCCAGGTCTCCTTTAATGGTTTTTTTTTTTTTTTTTTGGTGGTCACTAGAAATCTGTGGCCTTCCTTGGCTCGTGGAAGTCTAAGTCTATTATGTGGTGCTCTTTCCTGTGCCTTTTCAGTGCCTTGGGCTCTAGATTTACATTACGTAAATCTTATAAGAAGAATACCAGTTATTAGTTGGTGCTCATCCTTTTTTCAGTATTTCTTCTAAACTTGATTATGCTTATAAGGACCTTATTTCCAATAAGATCATATTTCACAAGTGCTAAAGATTAAAGTTTGAGCGCGCACACACACACACATACACACACACACACACACGTATTTTTAAGGGGAATATACTATTCTGTGTATTAATGTTCACAGAATCAGACTGCAGGGGCAACGGGAAGAAGCTCTTTTCCCTCTCACCATGATGTCTAGAGGAAGATACATAGCTCTTGCTGCTGCTTCTGTCCAATCCAGTTCTGTTTTGTTCACGAAAGCCAGACATATCCTAAAAGCATTCAATGAAGGGGCTAGTGATGATGCCTCTGGAAAAACGAAACAAAACAAAAAGAAAAAAGTGGTACTTCTGTTTATTTTTGAGATTTTACAAAGTTATATGGTAAAGTTGAGAAATCTGCTCATTGCATGTGCCTCAGCTATTACATGTGACCATGTCAGTAGAGTCATATGAAAAATGTAATTAATTATGTGTCAAGTCTTTTTAGGTTTGGTTTAAAGTAAGTTTTAAAAATAGTTCTTGAAATAAAAAGTTGCTGAATTCCCATGATGAAGGAAAACAGACATAAATTGTGACTATTTTGAGTAAGTGGGAATTAATCATTTTTACTCTACTATCAAATAGACTTCGAAAGACATGAGTTTATCAGATAATTGATTTTTTATTAATGTGTACTGTGGGTTTTATTTTTACATATAATTATGCATTATTTAATTTTCTATAAATTAATATCTGTAATTTGTCCCTCTTTCAGAATGTATTTAACTTGAATTGGGTTAATTTTTTCTCAAGAATGTGGCTTTGTCTCTGGAGAAATGTAAAACAATCCACTGCTGAATTAGTGTTCCTCAAATTTTCATTTGCACAAGAATCAGAGAGGGTGCTTATTAAAAATGTAAATTCGTGACCTTCGCTGGTAATAGAAATTAAAAGTTCAATTATGTTTTGGACATTTTAAACACTTTTGAATTGGCAGCTATCCATCTTTGCTTTCAAATCTTTTTTTTTGTTTCTTCCACATAAGAAATATGTAGTGAGTTTCTATTTTGCTGTGTACAATATCCTGATACACAGTTTAAATGCCTGGCTCAGTGAAGCAGGAGCCGCAGATTAATAATAATGATGATGATGATGAATGTATAACCAGGAAGTAATACAGATAATACAGGGACAAAAGTATAAGAAAACAGCCTCATTTTGATGGTCTAGTAATCTGATGGAAGAGGTAATATGTATTCTAGGTTTGTTTTTCAATTTTGTTTTAAGCACTTGGGGGTGACTAAGGAAAGGACTTGTGGAGAACATTGCAAAAATAGTAATAAGCAGAGGTAATACGTGAACAATGTTAAAACATTAATAATGGCAATTTTTCTCATATTTTAAGTGGACATTTCCAAATGCCAGAATGTTTTTTCATGCTCTAGTAAAAAAATTTTCCTAAATGTAATATATTGATTTTTTTCTTTGTAATATTTTTTAAAGAGCTAACTATATTTTATAGCACTTACAGAATGATAACAAACCTAGCTGGTGATATGCCAGTGATTTGATAAATTGAAAAGTAAACTTTTTATGTAAATGAACATACTATATTGATAAGGTTAATCAAACGGTGGTAGGTAACTTTTAAGTCAATAGGAGTTTGATTGAAATATATACCAGTTTTAGTAAAATATAAATAGGAAATGTGTTAATGTTATTTAATATGCAATAACTCTTTATGAAATGGGTATCTCTTAGACCACTTCTAGTTTTATTAACATTTTTTATAAGTTTATTTTTCTGGAAATTACTCAGCCATAACTCATGAAGACATAATGAATTTGTTGACTATAAAGTTAATGAAACAGGAAACAATATATGTAACCTATTTGGGACTTCCAACATAAACAGTGGCATGCAACTCAGCATAAGCACAACCATTACTTTAAAAGTGTGCATGGAGCACTTCAAACTCATGGTCGACCCTGAAAATGAAATTTGATGTCTTTCTGCTAATAAGTCCAAAAACATCGCTTACGATAAAGGTGGGAGACAATCTTACATTAGAGATTTGATTTGTATGTTGTAGTTTTACTCTTTCAAAAGTACTAGAAAGAGTAAGGAATATTTTGGACACCAGGTTGAAAACTGACAGCAGAAAGAAAGCAGAGAATGTGAACAGTTACGAGATGCTAGATTGAGCTCCAAGATTTGGGAGTCCATCCCTACCCTCTATCTTTTCTGCTCAGAAGACCATGTGGATTTTCCATAGTCTCTGTACTCTGTGACCTTTAGCGTGTAGGATATTTGCAAGGAGAACACTGGACATCTTGGGAGCTAAAAATGAATTTCAAATAAGAGTGAGTAAGATGGTGGCTGAGTAGGAATCATGCTGAATGGCTTCTCACAGGCTCATACAAAAAAGTCAAGATATAGTTAAAAAATTACTTATTCAAATGAGCTTGGAGAGGGAAAAGAGCTGCAGGAGTTGAAAGGAAGCTGACGGGATATTGGAAACCCCTTAGCAGAACCAGAGGCTGAACATATCAGCCCGAAAAGCTGCCCTAGGCTGTTGAGAAAGGACCAGGGTCAGCTGGCAACTGCAGGTCAAGGGTTTCACTGACTGCGGAGGCACAAGTGGTGGCTCTGGAGACAGGCTTACAATTCAGAATGTCCCTGTGGACTCCATGAAGGACATCTAGACACTGATACACAGGCCAGTGGTTGCATAAACCCAGATCCCCTTCATCTCATGGAGTGCAGAGACAGGCTAGCCAGCCAGAAATACAAACTGGAAAATCCCGGTAGGAGGCCACTGGGGCTAAAGGAAGCTGTGAGGTGGTTTACCAGGATGCAGGCACTGGAACAAGTTGAAGGAGCATTGGTAGTATTAGTGAAACAGGTGGCACTAGGAAACATTGTATAAATGATATACTGGGATTGCTCAACCTAAGCTTGCCTAGTACAGTTCCTTCCCCAGGGGAAAAGACTGCAAAGTGAGCAATCTGAAACATGGGACAGTTGCAGTCATGGCATAGATGACCCTATTCCAACTCCTACCCTGGACTCACTGAACCTGGACTTGCCTAAGCTGTGCCTTCCCCCAACAGAAGAGGCTGGGAGGCAGTAGTTGAATGACCTGGATTCCAATCAGCCCTGGGTCTGTGCACAACTAAAAAGTCAATGCCCAGGGATCATTAACCAAGATAACACATTCAGCAAGAGATAGAATTTTGGTCAAACAGAGCATAGCAGCATAGCAGAAACTCATCCACAAAAGAGAAGGGACCCGGTCTTAATAGAGCCCACCTTAGGGCTCAACCTAGCTAACTTACATTTCCCAATAAAAGATCAAGTTTCTCTCTCTCTCTCTCTCTCTCTCTCTCTCTCTCTCTCTCTCTCTCGTTCTCGCTCTCTCTTGTTCTCGCTCTCTCTCTCTCTCTCACTCTCTCGCGCTCTCTCTCTCTCTCTCATTTGCTAAAGGATACCCAAGTGGGAATAGAAGAGCAGACATATCTACAAAACTTTGAAAGCAGAATGATCAATCTTCTGCAAGAATCTAAGACTCAACAACATTGTTGAAGTGTTTACTAAGTTTTAAAAAGCTATAATTAAAGAAGTAAAAGAAGAAAAAAATTATGAGGTAGCAGAATTACAGAAGACATTACAAGAAATGAATGACAATTTACTAAAATGAGTTTTTAAAAACAAGAAAAGATACTGGCAGAGCACTGGAAGATGAAGACATCATTGGAAAGTTTGGGGAAGAGAATGAGGACAGAGCTTGGGACCTAGAAGGCAAGAAGGAAACAGATCAAATCATTCTGAAAATGCAAATAACTGTATATCAATTAAAAAATGGATACTAACAGATGCTAGATAACTTGAAGCTTAGTTTTAGAATTTCAGGAATACAGGAAAAAAATAGAAATTTAAGCTAAAGGATTAAGAAACCCAATCAATGAAATAATAAGGGAAAACTTCCATTTATAGAAAAACAGACACACAAGTGACAGAAGTTTATTGTACACTGACTAGATATGAAGCTCCTAATGACACATCATAATAAAAGTTATAGATGTGTGGTGCAAATAGATCATTCTAAAACTGTAAGAGAAAAACAGCAAATAACACACCAAGACAAACTTCTCAGATTCATAGACTTCTCAACACAAACTCTAAAAGCCAAAGGAGCCTGAAGTCTTCCAAATCCTACAAGACAATAATTGCCAAAAAGAATCCTATATTCTGCAAAATTATCCTTCAAAATTGGCAATGAAATTAAGACTTTACATAAAAAACTTGAACAAAATTATGACAAACCAGGGCTATAAAAATTTTCAGGAGTCTTCTGGATAGATATAAGGTTAATCAAAACTTGGTCTCGTATGTGCAGGCCATCATTTTGGACTATCTCTGTCTTCAGACTTGTAAGACTTCCAAATAGATCCTTTTGTTATAATTTGTGTCAATTCTGCCTTTTGTAAGAGCCCAAACTAGCACAGTCATAGGAGGAGCAAGGAGAAACTGGCAGACTTAGACGGGTCTTCTGGACAGAGAAAGCGAGGCCATGACAAAAGCAACTTGATGGATACTCATGTAGATGTGGTGAATCGCTAAACAAAACTGTGACGCTGCTTCCTCCTCAAGGATTTGAAATTAGATTGAACTTTGGAAAAAGAATCTGTAGTTATGAGAAAATGAATAAATGAAAATAAATTGAAGGGGACATTGGAGAATAAAAGTGACACACTGGTCACTTGAGAATGGGTACTGAGACTTGTCACAGATGTTAGCCTTTATTTATATGTTTATTTATTTTCAGACAGCTTCTGTTTCTATAGTCCAGATTTATCATGAATTCTCTTCAAAATCCAGCCTGCCTAGAATTAATAGCAATCCTCCTTGTATTAATTTTTATTTGTCCTGCCTCCCTGGATTACAGTCATGTGCCAGCCACCATGTCCAGCTAGTATGTGATGCTCGGAGTTCAAACCCAGGGCCCAGCTCTAAGCCTTCAGCCCTGATGTTAAACTTTTTGATTGCAGAAATTCCCTCTCCCCCAGCTCCTTTTAAAAAAAATTTTGCTAGTATCTATACATCCTAGAATATTGCCACCTACTTAACTGCTTTTTATTAGTACCAGTTAAATGCTTAAGGAAATTAGAATTAGCCCTACCCCTTAATTCACAAGACACAGACAGGTTGAGATAATCGCTATGGTATACAGTAAGTACCATAATAGATTATGTGCTCAAGTGGTAATGTTGGCACAAAAGAAATGGTGATTTGCTCTGTGGGTGGTAGAGAAGTCTGAAAATTCAGAAAGACAACCCTTAATTATTCTCTAAGGAAGAGTAAGAAGAGGGTCTAGCGTTAAAGTTTTCATGAATGGAAAACAACATTGATGAAAGTACAGTCATTTTTTCCCTCTAAGAGAATAAAAGCCAAAATTCTTGCTTTAAGCATAGTGAGATTTCTTCCTATCTGACCTAACATCATGGGATAGTGAGATTTAAGGGACAAGTTTGTAAAACACTTCAGAATTTATGGAAGAATCAGGATGAGGCAATATTCTTTAAATGAAATGCTAAGTAAAGATCAATATCCTAACTTTTAGGTCTTCAATAATAAAAGTGTTTTTGGGATACACATGCACGCACGCACACACACACACACACACACACACACACACACACACACACACACACGTACCAACTACCTCATTTGCATGAGGCACTAGGTTCCACACACACACACACGCCCACCCACCCACCAGAAAACTGGAAAAGGAAACAAAAAAGCCCCCATGATATTTGACCTGTGTCATTGATAATACTTTCATTGTCACCGAGGGGGGTCTATAATGAGTTCTGAAAAGTCAAGTTGCCCACGACTACATTGCTCATCTATATTAACACTGGAAAACCCCAAGCAGTCAGAATGTTAACCCTGAACTTGGAAATAAACGTGTAGTGGAAAAGTGAAGAGCCATGCTTCACAAAACAGAAAGTAAGGTTATGCTAGTTAATATCACTTGTAAAGAAAGTATTAATGGATTACCTCAAAAGATCATTTTAATCTTTGTTGCAAGACTATTTGAGAGTAATCAAGACTTCATTTGGCATGCCATGTTTTTATTTGCATTTCTAGGTGACTTTAAAATAACTGTGTACTTACTCAACATACACTTTCATTTGTTCAGATTTGTTTTATTGAAGAGGAATATGAAGAATGAAATTCAAAAGGTATACATAAGCAATGAACCAATAACTAAATTTGAGGAAGTTTGAGGGTTTTTTCCTTTAAAATTTTTTCTTATATTTTCACAAGTAGAGCTCAAGCTTAACACCTTAGAATTGGAGATTTTTCAAAATCCTGGCTTGCAGTGAACAAGGATAAAAACAGAATAAACTGCCCATAAGATTTAAGAAATCTAGAATAATTTACACAGTCTAAAGTTTGGCAGCAAATACATTTCTTCTCCTACAATTTCAAGAAAAAAATGTCAAATATTTATAGATGTGCTTGAAAAATGGATCATAAGAACAGGTTTATATAAACTTTAACATTTAACATTTCTAATTTTATTAGAAACCTTTTAAGATATACTGGGTGATTCTCAAAAAGGAACTGGCAGATTTATAACTCTTCAGATATTTTTAGCATTTGGCTCTTTTTAACACTTGCGTTGAAAAATTCCTTACTGAAAGATACTAATTTATGTCTGCAGAATTCTTGGTTTATTGCTAAAAGTTGAAGAAGATTTTGTTTACTTACTCAAATTCTTTCAATATTTCAACATACAATAGTGACCGGATATATTTCATGCAAGGATTTGTTCTAATCTCTAAGCAGTGGTCAAATTCAGTTCTTTGTGGCAGATAAGAAATTGTTGTAACTGTAGTTGTATTATGTAGCATATGTGTTATATTTCATATTTTAAGTCTCATTTTCTTCCTCTATAAAATAATTGCATATATCTGACAAAGTTGTAAAAATGGAATGAGTACACTTAATTTGTAGAAAAACTTGAGTTCAAATTTCACTAAGGTCACTTGTATCAATTTTTAGTGAAACAGAATAAGTCTTTCCTTTTTTATCTACTTTATTATTGAAACAAGAAGAAGCGGAACACATATTAGTGTTATCATTATAAACCCTGCAATGTTACAGGCCTTGTTACTGGTATAGATCTGATATCACACAGATGTAGGATGGAAAAGTACTCAGGAAGGATTTGTTTAATGAATATTTCAGTCATTAATTAAGTCACTTTGTTTCTGATTGTCAGCAGTGAGTAGAAATGGGTATAAACAGTATGGACCTGATGCTTAGGTATTTGATATTTAAGAGTTGTTGCTACATTATAGTTGTTGTTTTACATAAATATTAAAAACTAAGCAAGAATTCTTCTTTATAAAGGCCCAGATATACAATAGCATAGGAAGCAATTTAGTTTTAGAATTGAAAGGTACATTGTAGGACTTTAACCTTTATGACATGTATTTTGTATTTTTCTTGTGGGTGAGTGTCATTTCTACTTATCTCCTCCTAGATGTGTGTTGTAAACTTCAACGTTTGTTTGGGAGTGCATAACATACTCAATGTCACTAGACTCAGCTACTGAGTTCTGTCCTTTATTCAGGTAAAATTTTGTGCTTTCCTCCCAGTAACATTTGATATTCAATAAAGACTAGAGCATCCAACTTTTCTTCAAGTTCATGCTCAGATTTGTCTGGACAGAAATAGTTACATCAAATAAAAATTTCCCCTTAAACTTTAACTTGAGCTCCCTTCAGTGGAGCAGGCTTTTCTAGAAGTATATCCCGTAGTATTTTAATAGGAAATGAAGTACAATATCACAAGTAGAATAGAGGGCAAGAGTGATCTTATCTGGAACATTCACTGTTGTTAACTTGGGAGGAAGGAAAGTCAAGTGTAGTATAGGGTTATGTAAAACTAGAATTTTGAGTACAATTGTTATTTTTGTGACACTTATTAGTTTAAAAGCTTTTTCTTATCATAATTTTCCATTTCTATTCTTATAACTCCTAAAAAGTGAAAGGAAAAATTAAATTCCAAACTGAGAGCTCTTTTTCTGACTTTAAAAATGTAGTTTGTTTCCTCTCGCTGTTCAGTAACATGATGAATTTCTTACTCTGTAAACGTAATTCATTGATCCCATATTCCTTTACAAGTGAATGACAGGCTTCTTGGGGAGACAGAGGTTAGAGGCATTATTTTATGTAGGTGTGTGTTAAGACCAGACAATAAAGGAGATCTGTGCTTTTAGAAAGTGCCTTCTGGTCATCAGTTTACCTAATTCAACATTGGTTGACTAAAAGTTTACTAAGTTGCTTTTTTGTCAATCTGAGAAAGAAACTGTCCATTTAAGTGAATGGACAAGGTGTGCAGAATCAAAATCGAAGAAAGTTGACAATGAAAGAAGTCCTGTGACTAGAAATCAGACTTCTAGCCATCATCTTAACGGTAAACTGAGTAGAGAAAGAAATGCTGGGGCCCGAGACGGTGTTTCTGAAGATTTCCTTAGTCTATCTGCAGAATGAGGAAGCAGTATCAGCAACCATTCAGAGAAACAACACAGAGGACTGGAGAGAGACATGGTGCCCTGTAAACTAAAACATAAATACAGGAACAAGGAATGGATACATAGCAGTGGATGAAACAGTCACAGAATCTGGTTCGGAAAGGGTTTCTCTTCCATTGGAATTTATCCCTGTGGCAGGAGATGATCAAAGCTTTGGCGGCTGGGCTATAAATAGGCAGGGAATGGGTGTAGCAAGGGTAGACTTAAGGCAGAAAGAACTGGGCCAAGGAGGGAAGGATGGATGTAAAAGAGTACGTGAAAAGTCCCTTTGAAGTTAGTGATTGGCTGCCACCATTTCCAAGCTTCCAGCCAAGCTTTTTAACTTCCTGGATTTACTCAACCACATGGCTGACACTTTAACTACACTGTTAATCATACTTTTATTGGCAGGAGTGGTTGTTCATATACTTAATAGTAACCTGGCAGAAGGTTAATGGACCTTAGTGGCCATATCAGCTACCATTTCCGGTGACTAGTTTCTTAGCAATTGCTGCTTCTATCATTGCATCAGCGCGGTCATCTCTGATGTTCAGGGAGTAAACAGTAAGTAGAACAAGTTGTTAAGTATGACAGCTGCGTGGACATGCGACTCTACCATAAAGGAAAGATTTCCAATTTTACCTGATGAAAAGTTGGTGTGCCCCCTCACTTTCAGGTCATTCTGTTTCCAATGCCATAGAGCCAGAGCTATTGTAATAAAAGAGCACCTGTCGACTGCTGGTTAGTACTAACATTATCTGCTATTACTTATCTAACAAGAGGTGAAAGACTTCTCTCAAATAGAATTTCACACTGAGCTGATTTTTTTCCCTCCAGACCAGAAGTATGAGTTTTGCCAATCCTAAGAGCACCTCTTATTTTTTGAGGCAATCACGCAAAAGATAGCACAGCGTGCTTGTTCAAAGTCGAGGGTGATTTTGATTTAGTTTCTGGAGATGATTTTAATTTTTTTCCCTTAATTGTTCCTTAAAAAAACAAAACCATTACCCTCTCTAGATTTTCCAACATTCTAGGATTTATTTATATATTTATTTTGTTTAGGGAGCTTTAAGGCATCCTGGGGACCTACAAAGTGTTTCCAGTATCCATCAGCCTAATGGAAATCCAACATTTCCTCTTGATCATGCTGGGCATTTCAGTTAAACTTTTTTTTTTTTTTGGCTGTGAACTTACTGTTACTCTCATGTTAATTGTAAGCTCTTGTGGTTAAACTTGATGTTAATTTGTTAAAATATAAATGGATGTTTATTGCATAAACTGATTTTTAATGAAATACTTAAAACATGAAGTTGCTGAGGAAGCTAACAAAATTATATTTAATAATGATAAAGCTTGGAAGTTGCCAGAATTTCTCTGCTAATGCCCTAGTTTTCCACATCTCCTGGAGATTATTGATTTTTTTTTCTTAACTCGAAGACTTCTATAAAATCCTAACACATTTACGTAAAAGCAGATCAAACAATGTAAGGCACAAGGTTGTCTAGATTGTGTGCAGTATTGTAAGGACTGAGGAGCCAGCCTCTCCCACAGTGTGTAGGAAGCTGGCCCTCCCAATTTTACCTTCAGCCTTGCCAGGTGGACGTAAGCAGCAGCAGCTAGTGGAAAGGATCAGTACCCTCAGGGAGGTGCTCTTTAGACAGTGTGAATAATTGGGGTTTTATTTACAGCTGAGGAATAAACACACGCTGGCATTTTTATTACTATTCTGGGACTGGTATGCTTCATTTTCCGTGATTGCTGCTGCCCAGTCGGGTTGCTAGTTGGGCAGTCTGGCAGAGAGAGAAAATGTTATCTCATTGCAAATTCTCTTTTTAATTATAAAGGATTTGGAATTCCAATCCAAGAGATTAAAGTTGTACAAATAAATTAAAAAAATACAGGATGAGTAAAACCTCCAAACTCACTTCCTAGCTTTACTTTTAAGAGCTTTCAAAATCTGAATCAAGGTCATTTTTTTGCAATGCAACAATGATAATCTTTTATCATGTACATAAGAAAATCCATGAGCTTGATTTATTTTTGGTTATAAGGTTATTAGGATGAAGATGTTAACTTGTTTTTGCATTCTAATTATCACTGGAATCAGAGAAATTTGAGGATGTACATACCCAGTAACATTTTGACCTACTCAAGTTTTTCACACCTTGTACAACCTTTTTTCAGTATTGCTTCAGGTCAGTGGAAGCTTTTACCCCTCGTTCTTAAACTTATCTGTCCTAATCTTTATGGATAAACTACTCACTTTGTAAATTGGAAAAAAAAGTTCTCTATGTCTTGCTAATTTTTGGAGAGGTAAAAATGGGCACTGCCTGTGTTGAAAAGACTGTAAATTACATCACTTTAAAAATAAAGCATCTCATTGTCCCTTTGAGTTTTCACCTCAGTTTTGGCATGTGGGGGGGTGACAGAAATTGAAGTAAAAAATAATCTAATTATGAAAGTTAAATTTTGTTCATAATATCTCCAAACCAAACTTTATTGAAAAAATTGTAGCATTAATAAAAAAGTTAAATACTAGTAAGTTCTTTTCTCCATATCCTGTGGACAAATTTTATTATCTTAATAATAAACAATTACCCCAGGGCTTTTGCGTACTTCTGTAGCTTAAAATTTTTCCAGGTACATATCAACAGTCCAGTAATTGAGTTTTTGAAGAAATGGAAATGTCAAAAATTAGAAAAGATACGATTAACACAAGGGTTCTACATTTGATATGAAATTTGTAGTCCATCCCTGGATTTTATTTTTCAGTGCTGTGAGTTTGATTATGTTATTTAACTTCTCAGAATCAGTTTCCTTATAGTCAAAATCAGAGGACTGGATGAAATAGCATGACAGGGTCATTTTGGGAGTCACCTCCAATGTGTCCCTCGTCCTGGCCCTGTGCTTGCATAGTAATTGTCCACAGGAAGAAAGTTGGGTCGCTCTAAGCTGCGCTGTACGCTGCCGGCTATGGTGTGAGAGATGTTGAAGTGGCCCATTAGACTTTCACTGGCTGCTTTTGAACATTGGTCCTGTCACTTGCTAGCTACTTAATTTTGGTGATCTTGCCATTCTTTAATTTCCATAGCTTCAAAATCAGAATAGTATTCGAATTTACCTCACAGGATTTATTATTCATTAGAGGACTAAATGAGCCAATACATGCAAAGACTTAGACGAGTGCCTAGTATGTGGTTGTACTCAAAAATTACTATTTGTTATTAAATGTATATAAATCCCATTTCAATACTGGATCTAAGGAGTGAGGGCTGGGACGGGGACAGGGCACACTGTCACAGTAGCTGCAATGCAGGGTCAGGAGGCTGCTGGCCCCTCCACCTCTGAGACACACTCCATCAAGACTGTTGAGTATGGAATGTCTCCTGGGCTTTGCTTCCAGCAGCAGGAGATGGAGGAGCTGAATTACGTGGGCGTCTAGTTGTCACAGGAGTATATTACATTGGTGGGTTTAATTTTACCCAGAACCCTGGGTACAGAAGTGTCTAGGAAGCGTAGCTTTTACTTTTTGATTCCTGCAGTACAGAAATATATACAAAAGGCAGCAGCGAATACCAACTGCACATTCTGTACATCTACCTCTAGGAACTTTGACCTCTTTCCGGTTACCCCTCCCATTCAGAATTGACAACTCTCATTATTTCATGAATCCTGCAAACAACCAGAGTAGCTATTATTATTCTTACTTTCAGAAGAAAATGAGGCAGTTAATGACTTGCCCACATTGAAGCAGTGAGACCAAGTTCTGATCCTAAGTGTTCTACCTCGATTCTGGGACTGGCCCACATTGCTGTCTCTTTAATGCTTTCGAACTGGGCTCTCTGTACTCTTCAAGGACTTAGTGGATAAAAGGTCTCTTTAGTTCAGCTTCGCTGGTGGCACTATATGATGTAAATCCAGAAATGTTTTACTAATGGTAGAAATATCATTAGGAAATAAAATCTTTAAATACTGAATATTGAAATTCAAGGAAATTTAACCAGACAGTTTTTTTCATAAACCATACTGTTTAATGAGAAGCTGATCCAGGGGAAGAGACAGAGGAGAGACAACATAATGAAGGACATAAGGAACGTGTGTAGCTAGTGCCGCTGGTCAATTAAAGCTTTTGGTCTTGTTTATGATGGGCAGAGGCTGAGAAACACACACTGGATTGCTAGCAGCTGAAAATGCATCAGTAGTGGGTGTCAGGTACCTTCTACAAAACCAATATCTGGAGTTGCTCAGTGTTTTAATATAAGTATACTTTTCAGGAAATACAACTTGGTAATCTTATGAAATTAGTTGAACATGGGCTATTAGAAACCTTTTCAGATGTTTCTTTATTCGTCTATCTGTGGTACACATACAGTTTTCTGAGTACTGCTTTATGAACTGCCCTAAATCTTACTAATGATAGTATTATTCTATGAGGATGACAGGCAATAAGACATTAGAAGAACAAAGTCCTTTAAGGATTTGAAAACTGCCAAAAAAAGGGAAAAAGGTGAAGTTTAGGTAGAAAGGTAAGGAATAATTTCAGTGAGACTGCTGCTGGAAGGCTTTCCTGGAAAGTGGTGTGGCAGCAGAGGTCAGAACGGTGAGGGCCACCTGGGCAGGTGGAGATCCAGGGAGGAATGACACAAAACAGAAATGCTGAGGCCAGTGCAGGGATGACGTCGGTGTGTTTGAAAACAAACAACAACAACAACAAAAAAAAAAACAACAACAACAAAAAAAGAAAACCGCGAAGAATACAACCAGGAATGGTAGAGGTTGAAGTCAGTGAATTGGATTGAGATCATGCAGAACCTAAGAAGCAAAATAATGCACTCGATATTGATTTTACCTGCATGAGAAGTTATATTAAATTGGTGATATTAAATCAGGTCTAACCTGATTTTTGTTTATAAAGATATTTGGGCTACTGCATGGTGAGTAGGTTCTCAGTGAGTGAGAATGTAAACAGAATTTCCCAGAAGACTGAGTTGAAGTAACTTATAACATCTTAGATTATAAATAAAGCAGTGAAGACTGTGAGAAATGATCAGATTCTAAGCATGTTGGAGAAGTTTCATGATGTCTTGGCCTGAAGTATGAGAAATTTAGAGAACTCCAGGATGTCATCGTTGTTCTATCCAGAACTAGACAGTGATACCACTTACTGAGATGGAGGAAAATGGAGGTGTAGAATGAATACAAAATTGATAATTCTCTTTTGAACACATCACATTTAAGATACAAGACCTTCAGGTGGACATGGGGGAGTAGTTGGATACTTGAGTCTGGGTCTTGTAGGAGAATTTGATGCTGCATGTTTAGACCTGGGGATCATCAAAATATGGATGCTGTTTAAAGCTATGGGATAGATAAATTGCTTAGGAAGAAAGAGGACCAAAGAATAGGATATTGGATAACTGAAAAAAATCTGAGAGGAAAGAATTTAACAAAATAAATTGGGAAATAAACCACTGGGCTAGGAGGAAATCTAGAAAGCTGTAGAGACACCTATGAATGGAAGGATAATTGAATGGACCAACTGCGTCTAATGCTGCTGGATATGTAATAAGAGGACAGACAATTGACCATTGAGTTGGCAAGAGGAAGGCCATTAGCTCACTTAATAGTTTTCAAGCAGTGTAAGGGCAAATGTTCAATTGGAGGTAAGTTGTATAGAAAGTAGATAGTATTTCCTTCTATGACATGACCTCAACATGCCTAAAGAAAATAAGAAGGGGGTCCTTAATGAGGTCAAAATATCTGTGGCTTTTACTTTTGTTTCCAAGACGACGTTGGGTAGTTTGAGACTATTCCTGCATGACATCCCTGCATCTTGAGTTAAAGAATTAGAATTGCTACCATCAAAAATGTTCCATTACAGGCAAGAGTAGTGATGTACAATGTCTCTAATATATAGAGGTTTCTACTGCCTTATGGTACACTGTAGCTGATCTGATTAATAGAAAGCCATATTATTTTTAGCATAATTGAGCTTTGTATCTAGGGCAGGCTCGGGAGAGATTAGGCAGAGAATGCCCTGGTTTGTAAATGGCTGATAGAAAATTTGAATAATTGACAGAAATGAAGTTTTTTTCCTCAACTATCAAGCAGTTCATTGAATTTTGTTGGCATTCCTGGACACTAATGCACATGATGAGAATACATGCCATTATACATGACATCTGGACTTTGAACAAAAACAGGTGTCAGCAAATATAGTAAAGGTTGTGGTAATATTAATAGCCAATCTGGTTACAATGCTGCATGCTCTTTTGACTGCCCATTGGTGAAGAACACAATCTTTTAAAAGCAAATAAACATGTTAACACAAGACATGCAATGTTTTTGAGACAGCGCCAAACTGCAAATATCATGTGTGTGCTCCCCTCAGGGGATGTGAATTTGGAGAAGGTATATTGTGCTGTGATGTGGAGCTTCCTTTCCTCTTCCCTACGGAGAGAAGTTGGAAATGTTGCTTAAGGGTTAGTAGCTCATGCCAAGATGTGGATGTTGATGTCCTCGTTGTTTCTTGACTCCCCCTCTGTGAGCATATGTTCAGCTTGGCTCCTCTACGTTGTCTGGAGGAGGCTTCCCGAGCCATTCTGGGCAGAGCCTGGCACTTGCTGGAGAGCATCTGATCACACTTCTTTTCCCTATAGCCTGACTTGCTGTGCCAGTCACCAGTGGGAAGATGGTGATTTGAGGTTTGGGCTCTTTCCATGAAGTGAGGCGTCACAGTCATTGCATGTGTGAGATTATGTTTGAGGGTTATTAAAGAAGACGTTTTGACTTATTTTTGCTAGTGTTTGGGTAATAAAGAGATGTCTTAAATGTTCCATAGTTAAAAGAATAATCAAGTTGAGTATAGATGAAGTAATCTACACGAAAGCAGTTTGTTGTTAACTCTAAGGCATATTGTAAAGAATTTTTATCACTGTCGTAAATGTTACTGTTGGACAAGAGCTAAAATTATTTCCTGTGTAGACAGGGTTGAAATTCAAGTGTTTTATCTCCAGGAAGACCATGTGAATGTTAGGTTAAGTATACACACACTTAGGTATAGGGGACTCTATAGAAAACTGGTGTTTGTGCAATGAAACAAGTACATTGAAATAGAGTGGAAACATAAAATGAAGTTCAAAAATAAAGAAGACCTTTGAAGGATGAGTGGGACCTACTCTCAGCTAGTGACACAGCGATAGAATATTTCACATAGGAGAGATTTTTGAGATGATTTTGGTACTTTTCCATTTTACCAAGTAAAACAAAGCCAGTCAGATTCTTGACATTCTCTACAATTACAGAGGCATTTAAAGACAGCACTATGACTAGATGTCAAATGCCTGGTGTGTTCTAGGTTGGGCTATGTCAGGCATGTATGTTAGAGCTCGAGCTGGGGGAACTAAGCATGTAGCATTATTCAAGCTGTGAAACACTAAGAAGGTGCTAGATTATGTTTTTCTTTTTTTCCCAAAATAGTGATCAGTCTAGATAGTCATTCTTAAGGCCTGAGCATAAAACCTCAGAAACCAAACAAATTTGCCTTTTAAATAATGTTACAGAGAATGTATTTGTGGCAATCAAAACTTATAAACTCAGTAGTATAAGCTCAGAACTAAAAGAGTTGAACATGTGGGAGAGATGACAAATTAAAAATATTGGTTATGTGATCGAACACTAAGGAAATATGTTAAATTAATTATTGGTAATTATACAACAGATGTCCACATCACAAAAGACAAGATCAAATTTTAGATAATATAATTTAATCAGAAATGTTGCTTTTTAAAAATAAAATTTTTGCATTTTTGGTTAAAGTGTCAATTGCAAAACTGCTTTGAGAAATCATTTCATATTTCTTAAAAAAGGAAAATGAGTAGTCTCCCAGCAAACAGCTCTACAACTTGGTGAAGCTCACACGTGTGTATCAGGAGACACAAGTTTCACAGCAAAAAGTCTGGAAGCAAGCCAAATACATATCTACATTTACAGTGGATGGATTGTGCTGTGGTCATATGGTGCAATAATACAAAGTATGAAAACAGATGGACTAAAGCTAGATATATTAGTAAAAAATGAAACACAATTGCATAAGAAACATGTACAGAACTTCATGTACATAAATTTTAAACTAAAGGAGTTCAGCATATGTGATTAGATTCATATGAGCTTAAACTATAAAAATAAAAAAATAGGGCATAATTAATATAAAAATAAATACAGTGGCTACCTCTCTATAGATGGATGCAATTGGGGAGGGAGTGACTTCAAAGGTATCAAGGGAAGTGTTGAGGTTATTAGTTCTCTTATTTTTTAAAAAATATACTGTGTATGTATACATTTACCTTTGATAAAAATTTTAGGTGTCAAATATAACAAGTAAAATTTATAAATGGTAAAGAACACTTGATTTCTTGAATGATAGTTGAGTACTTTATTGGCGGTTGCGTACACACAGAACCACACATTTTTAACCTTTGGTATGTGAGGGAGTCACACCTGACTTTCGTGGATACCAAAATCCACAGATGCTCAATTCCTCAATGTAAAATTGCTTAGTTATTTACATATAACCTGTGTATATCCTCTCATCTATTTCAAATCACCTCTAAATTCTTTATACTTAATACAACATAAATGTTATGAAGTTCTTGCTATATTTCATTGTTTAGAGAATGAAAAAAATATCCATACATGTACAGATACACTTTTTTGTATGTTTTTGAGCTCCTGTTGCACGAATCTCTGGAGGCTGAACCTTTGGATATGGGGAGCTAACTGTACGCCCATTTTTATTTTTTATTACTGAGATATATAACATATCTATTAGTTATTCCCAAATGTAGATTGTAGGAGTGTTGTGTATAGTCACATTATTGTGCGCCCAAATTCTGGAACTTTTTTGAATCCTGAGAAATCAAAAAACTTTATCCATTAAAGAAGCCTCCATTTTCCTTTCCCTCCAATCTCTGGCAGCCATACTTCTACGTTGTTTACCTACTGTGGCTACCTCACATAAAAGTGATCACATAGTATTTATGTACACCCTTCTTTCACTCCTTCTCTCAAAATAAAGCCCCCAGTTACAAAAGTTTAAGCTGCCCCAGTGAAGTCCATCCTTTGTACCTGTGGGCGCGTGCTTCCTGTGGTCCGGCAACATGCGCACTGAAAGGTACATTTGGGTTTCTTACAGCTCGGTAAGTGGGAGCGGTGTTATAGGAGCTTCACAAGTTACTCTGTTGATCATGTTCCAAACTCTCGGGCCTCATCGATTTCTTAATTTTCTGCTACGTCTTCTCTCTTCGCTTTACGAAAGCACAGCAAAATTTCTGTTGTATTACTTCAGCCCTTCTGCTATCAACTGCTGCGGGGCCAGAAGTGCTCAGCATTTCTTTGAAGGGAGATAAACATTTATTTCCCCTGTGTCCTGGGGTCTCTCAGTAGGGTTGCTTGCATTCCCGAAGTGTTTGCATTTGGTAGGATAACTCTTTCTGCTTCAAATCTTATTTACCTTAGTGCACACCTGCTGTGAGTATGGTTGGGTCAGGTAGGGTTCCAGTCTCAGCTGCTGCCCCATGCCTTGAGCCCTGTTGCCAACTCTGGTTTTCTTTACGGTTTCAGAGTCTTTATTCATTTCTTCGAATACTTCCTCTGATCTGGGTCATCTCTCTCAGAGCTCCTAACCTCTGGTCTGATGCTTCAAGTGTATCTGAAACTATATCCTGGGCGTGGTTCAAAGTCTTGCATCCTATTTGGCCCCTAACATAGTCTTCCGCTTTGTACTTGAGGTAAAAGTGAAGCAGAGCAGACACCTGTGGCTTCTTCGACCGGCAAAGACACCACACGGCCTCTCACGACCGTGGAACGTTGACTGACTCTTTTTGACTGACTCTTTTTGACTGACTCCCTTTATTCCGCAAAGCCCAAGCTTAAATACACTTCCATACCCATATTAACATACAAACAATCTGATAGGCTAGACATTAGCATAATAGGCTAATATTAGCATACAAGCAACCTAATAGGCTAACAAACTCTCCAGACCCATCCCCCCACCTGGGGACTTCCTCTTTACTTTTCTTGCTGCGCCACACTCTTAATTTTAACTGCGCCATGAGCCCTTGGCCAAACGCCAAGGCGCCATCTTAGGATTCAAATGCCAGTACAGCCATTGGAGCCTACCCCGGCCCGGGCCGGCTCCCAAAGACACCCAGTTTCTCACCTGAAGACATGCTGCCTTGTTCCCAGATTTCAGCTTCTATCCAGACAGGATACCCTGATATTCACTGCTGTACTATACTGCATAGTAGTGTTAGGAAGCCTTTTCCACACTTAATTTCATTAATCCAAATTGTCCCAAATGAATACTTGCATGGTTCTGAGAATGAAAATGATATTTGGAAGACAAAACAATAACATAAAAGGATTAACTAATTTTTCCCCTGTACAGATGCATATCTTCTATAATGCAACCAACACCAGCATTTGAGATTCAAACATTGTATATTTTCTCTTTCTCTGTGGGCGTGGGTGTGTGTGGATGCTTGTAGTTTTTATTCTATGTCTAAGATTGTGTTGGCCTGGATCATTGCATGAACTTCAGTCCCTCATGGGCTTTTGTAAGGTTAGAAGCGTGCTGTGAATTTTATAATAGGAATATCACCTGGGGATTTTGAATTCGAGGGCAACATCTGAAGGGAAAGGGATGGAACTAAGTAAGGACTTTCTGCTTTTATGGTTGGATCTACCTTTCATTTTGTCAACCTCATCTTTTATTCTGGCCATAATATCATAAAGATGGCATGTTGCAAAATATTTAACCACAAATTTGCAAGGTAAAGAGGCTCATCTTTACTCAGCCTAAGGAAATTGCTAAGTCATCAGGAGTTGACTAGCACAAATAGATCATCTATTCTTTTTTCCCCCATTTTACTGATATGTATAAGCGCACAATTTAAGATTTACAATGGAGTTGAGCATTTTGTGCACATATGTATCTTGTCAAGGTGACAAGAGCTTTCCTGCTCTCCTTTTGTCCCTCCCCCTACCCACCACTCCCTCCACCCCCATCTTTCCCCCTCTTTCACTTTGTTTTTTGTCTTAAGATGATCATCTATTCTTGAAGAAGCAAGGAACAGAACCATCCAAGATAAATCTAAGAGAAGATAAGAAAAGAAATGAAGGGTTCACACTCCCCATACTCTTCATGTGTAAAAACAGTGGGAGAAGAGTGAAGAACCACTCGAAAATTCAAAATTTAAGCGTGGTTTCCATGAGGGAAGACCACTCATGAAGTACAAATATGGCAAAATAAAAGTTACAGGGAAGCAAGTGAGGGTTTGTTCTTTGTATAAATGCTCTGTTATCTGAAACTTAAAGTTGTTTCAAGGGGCCATTTTAAGGATTATAAAGGAAAATTACACAATAAAATTCCAAAATATTGACAATCTAAACAAGAAAAAAATTTCACCCACCTGGTATATTCTTTTAAACTTGCTTAATTCAATTGATTAAGTTTAAGGAGAAATCTTGATTCTCTGTCAACATTGGAGAGAAATATGTTATTATACTAGTGGCAACCATTTACTTAAATTTTCTCTTAGGGATAACTTCCCCCTAGTTTTTCATATCTCAGAGTACTAGGGAGAAGACTTCCTTGTTGCTGTGAGGCTGGAGAACTATTGCACATTGATGGTAGTTGAAATGCAGGGGAGACTAAAACAACCAGGGAGCCTGGACCCATCTACATCAGTGAAATCAGAAAAGGAAACTGGGATGACCAAGGTCCAGGGAAAAAAGATAAATACAAGAAAGTTAGAGAAGGGTCAAAATATTTCAGTAATATGCCTATGAGTTTGAAATTTCATACTGTTTCATTCAAGTAAATAAGCAAACCTTGGAATTCCTTTTCTACATATTTTGGCTGTTGAATGCAGCAAAGTAAAATCGTGTCACATAAAGCCCTCCTGTATGTTGAGATTATACTAAATCACTCCCATCATGGGCCCTTGTAAGTAGAATTTATCACTGAATTGCTGAAACATTTTTGAGTATCTGGTAATAATTCGAGAGTGACTTTTTTTTCATCATTGTTCTCCTAGACACGAACATATTACTGTGTGGTTAACTGAATTGGCTCCTATATTATTGTTGGGTGATGTGTAGAAGGTAAGAGAGAATTTTTTTTTGTAAAAGTGTAACCACTTTTGCAATGAATTATGTACCCAATTTGCCTACTGAAGAGGTATGGAGGTAGTAAAGTTGGGAATATGACTGTTAGAATTCTGTTGCAGTATTTTGATTTCTTGAAGCTTTTGGGTTTTATGTTTCTTAGGTACTGAAAATTATGCAACTTGAGCAGTTCTTTGGGAAGGTCTGGGCTTTAGTCCAGGCACCCACAGGGCTGGCTCATGCAAAACAGGGATATACAGGCAATTTATCTCTGGCACTTTGCTGTGCAGTGTCCCTGGTTTTTTGCTGTGCTTTGACCATTAAGGATTATCCTGCCATTTTCCATTGTCCTTAGCTCCCACTGGAGGTGAGCAAATATGATTTCTCCTTTAGTAATAGATAGATCTACAAAAGACTAGAGTCCTGATTAAAGAATTTCATTCATCAATCCATTAATTGATTCATTTGATTTTTATATAATGACCAGGTAGTAATGATGAGTTTAACACTTTTTGAGGACTTCGCATGCCACAGAAGCTATTTTGGGTGCCACACACGTTATAAGGTCATTTCACTTCAGTAAAGATTTTGTGACAAAGACATCATCTCAATTTCCTAGGTGAGTTAAAAAGAAAAGTATGTAACTCCACCAAGGCCCCTCTGTTAACAGGTGGTTGGGAGGAATTGAACTCTAGAGAGTCTCGGCTCCAGGGTTATCCACTCCTGCTTATTCAGTTAGGGAGCAGATGAGTTGCTGACAATTTGAAGATGAAGGAGACACTGTACTCTGAAGCTATAAAGGACCTTTCAAGTCCCTGATTTTTGACACACCATTTCAATGTGATTTTTGAGAACAGATGGGATAGGCTTCAAATTATTAGGTAGATCTCCAATGACACCTTAAAAATAGAGGGGAATCTTTGTCTGAGGTTGTTTTATATACATAGCTAACGTATTTCTAAACTTACTGCTTTTCTAAAAGTTATTGGTGACATGTGTAAATGTAAAGCTCAGCTCCTCCCTTCCCCCCATGGGACACAGTCTCACTCTGTAGTACAGTAGTTCAGACTACTCCTAAACTCACCACGTAGCCCAAGCTGGTCTTGAACTCAAGACAATCCTTCTGCCTCAGCCTCCCTAGTCAGAGCTGGAATTCCAGGCATACACCACCACACCCAGCTTTAAAGTTCAGTCTTTAGAATTGTTTCATGTAAATTTCAATCTTTAGAGTTATTCCCTCCAAAATACCTAGTTTTGAATTGACAGTCAAATTACTAATGTCAATATTTCTCAGATGTTTATGAAGCAATTAAGTATAAAATTGCTATAAACAGATTGATGTTTACAAGATCAAAGTTCAATTCACAGGTTATTCTAATATGAAACATTTTGCTTCTGGCAACAATTTTCCAGAAAATTCTTGGCCATGCATTTGAAAATTGTTTCGTGGATACTCTTTGAGTTCAAACAACTGCTTAAGAAAGAAATTAGCATGATGCAATTGATTGACACTGTCTCTCAGCTCAGGCTACTTATATTAATAATCTGCATAAATTTTAAAAATAATACCCCGCCTAGGATATTTATGGTGTTTCTGACTTCATTGGTCTGATGGAGAGCCTTTAAACCAGACATCTTTACTGATACTGCGGGAACTGGAAGTATGTAGAACACTAGTGAGTTAGCGTGAGAAATAACTGTTTTTCTCTGACCATGGCTTTGTTTACTGTCTTTCCATTCTTAAAATGATGCATTAACTTATCAAAACCTATTCTAAAAATTGAGTCAAACCCCTAAAAGAAATGATGTCTTTGTAATCAATAATTTTATACTTTGCTGATTTTTAATATTCATGGCATAGCTAAATGGCATCATTAGAATAAAAAATCAAATCACAGCACAGCTGTGCTAATTATGAAAACAGATTAAAGCTTTAGTCTTCATTTTGGTTCTGTACTTTGAGTCAGGCATTTGGATTTTCTTCCTTACACTCCTTTTCCCGTTCCCTCCCTCGCATGCGCCTTTCCTTTCACTCCATTTAACATTTTACGTGTGTACAGAAACTTGACACGGTTCAGGTTTCCTCAAGGTCGTTCACAGGTGCCAGAGGACACACTTTGCATTCCTTATCTCTAATAAGGCAAAGTGAGAAGAAAGGAAGATTAAACACAAATTTTAATGATACATACCCTCACTTTTCACATTTAATCTGTGCCTGAAGATACTGTGGCCTAAATTACAAAATATGTTATTGTTTCCGAGGAGGCAGCTGCACAGGTTCACTCTCAGCAAGTTCAAATTGAGCTCTATGGAATATGGACCTGGAGACATTATTTACAATCTATTCAGTTGCCAACTCTTCCTTTGGGGTGGAAAGAACATGAATTTGTATTCCTATTGTACTATGTTGTGGTCTTCCATCTTTCGCCATCCCCTAGGACAGAGAGAGAGAGAGATGGAAGAAAGAGCTGCTTGCTAAGCTCCCTGGTTCTTAGCAGAATAAATAATGTGAATAAAATGCTTGTGTAGCTCAATGGTCTTTCCTAAGTGGTACATTGGTACAGGGATTACAGTAGAGTTTCCTCTCAAGCATTATTTTTTGCTTACAGATGTAGATGCACATGTATATACATCTTACTGCAAGAAATCCTTCCTCTTTAACCATGGAGATTGTATTTGTACTTAAGGAAAAGCAAGTGGACTACATGATTACATAGAACCCAAAAACGTGGCTGTTCAGACAAAAGCAAGTTTACTGATTAAATCGTACGGTTGTTGTGCCTTTTCCATTGAATGACCATGCAAAGCTGTTTTCATCAAAAAAGAAAGTAGTAAATTACTGTTGCTCCAATAAATAAAGGCATCTTTAAAAAATGGCGAGCCCTGTTCTTGTTCTTAGTAGGATCTTCACATTAACACAGATATGCATGAAAGTAATATGCCTTTTCTCTTACAAATATTTAATAGTGAAAGTATTGATCTATTTTATAATATCCTTTGCTACTCTTGCAGTCCACAATTATCGTCAAATCATCACACTGAAATATTTCCATAAGTGGATATCTTGTGTTATAGCTAATGCTTTTAAAACAACAATTGGCAACTTCTGTGGTAATGAACCAGTGTTTTGGACAGTTAATTTTAAGTGGGAGTCAATAACACAGCAAACTAGGTACCGTTTTGGTGGAAAAGTTTGCTTTTGGAAGTGGTATTTTCGGCTTGCCCTAAAAATTGCTGTGAAAGCCATTACTCCTCACCTAATGAGACGCTTCCCTGCACTGTTGATGAACACAACTGTTCCCTAGTGCAGTGTTCAATACTGACTCGTGGACCGTGCTGTTCCAGACCCAAATTGAAATTCATCAAAGCCTGTCGCGTTGGTAAAATCATTAGGAAGCAATGCATTATTAAAGAGTTTTTCAGACACATAGTGTTCGGGATTGCTATTGATATCAAATGTTGCTGTTTTCCTGCAAAAACAGCCGTACTGAAAAGCCACAGATCTAAAGCTTTGGGCAGTTTTGACAGCCTGAAGTACAGTGGGTAACGACCTGTAGACATGAATTTGGACTGATAGCTGTTGCTTTGTCCATGAGCTACCAGCATATAGGAGCTCACCAGGCAGTGATAGAATCCCCAGGAAAAAGTAATCTTGAATTTCTTTCACACAAAAAATTCATAGTGTTAAGAGCTTTTCATTTAGATGAGCTGTCTTGTCTTTATTGAAGAGTACTAGGTCCAGAGGTCAGTGGATAAGCAGAGCCCTTCAGCCGCTGAGTGTGAAGTCTGTTGATTTTGTGAGTACCTGGTAAGAAAAGGCAACATAACTATAAAAGTACAAACAGCTTCAAATGTCAGGTCATATTTTCCAAGATACAAAGTTACTCATTTCTTGTGTGCTGTCTGGCTTTTGTACATTTGATCTGGTCTTTTCAAAGCTTGTTTTGGTAACAAAACCAATATTCTCGTTATAATTGACTTAAAATTTTACTTTTATATTTTCATGTTGGATGCTACTGTGGAAGCGAAGGATTTCATTTGGTTGCTGAGCTATGTTCTAGGCTAATATTTGTAATTTTCATAGCTTCTTATCATATACCAACTTACCTAGCCAGAAAATGATTCAGTGGACCTGAGAGCAGTGCATACAAACCAGACATTTAAAGAAAGTTTATTAACTCTTATGGTGTCCTTGAATGATTTTTTTTTAAAAAAAACTGTGCTGAGACTCATTAGCATGGAGAATGACAAGAAGAGAGCTTTTGCTTAGAGGAGTCTGTAAGAGGCATACTGAGTTCCTCTACCATGTCTAGACAGAGCACCGGAAAACTAAGTCATGGTGGAGGACAAGGTTGGTGGGAGGATGCTTCTCTACAGTTCAAATGGCTTGGGTGCTTCCTTCAATCTCACCAAGGCTAAAAGTGGAATCATAATAGTAGCTGCCACTTCTTAGCATTTAGCTGTGCCAGGCTCTGTTGAAACACTTACTGTGCATTAATTAAATCCTTACAAGAGCCCCATGAGGTACTGTTACTGCTGTCTTTCAAAGGATTGAGAAATGATGACGATGACAAATTTGTCATGATGTCAAGTCAGGTAAAAATCCAGTCAGTCGGTAGCCTTTGATCCTAATCACATTATATGCATTTTACCATTCTTTGTCTCTAGGTTAGGAAGGGGCATGAGAAATTCAATCTGAATGAAAAACTGACAGGTAATTAAGCAATTATAAGCTCATATAACTAGTTTGTGGCAAAATAGGGACTAAAGTTCAGGTCTTCTTAGAGTTTGGTTGATGCACAGTTAGGAACAAAGGCTGGGGACTGGGGGTGGGAATGTGGCTTGGCTTTTTGTCTCTAGCGTGAGGAATGGAGGACTTTCATAGCGATGAGTGTCCCTGTGGCTGTGCACTCTGTTGTGCCAGGATTCTTAGCCTCCTGAGGATTCGATCACTTCCTTAAACAAAAGTCTAACAGGTGGATTTCTAAACTATTTTATTTCAAAAATGTGGTGACAAAAATGAAGTTTTTATGTGTTTCTATACAAAGTTTGTATATTTGTTAAAATCTCTTAAGTTTTACCTGTAACAAGTCAGCCATTTATATAAAAAAGAATCTTCATATTTTCTACTGGTGAAAAGTTACTCGAGAAATTAAATTTTCAATGTTAAGTAGAACTTCATACTATAAAAGTTTGCTCCTGTTAATACATTACATTGAAATATGATTTAACAAAGACAAATTATAGATCATAATGGGGAGCATTTTTTGGTATTGGGACTGAACCCTGGACCTTTTCACTTAGCTACGGTCCCAGTCTAGCTTTACTTTTTGGTTTGGAGACAGAGGGAATCTCACTAATTGCCTAAATTTCCTAGGTTGGGCTGGAACTTGTAATTCTCCTTCCTCAGCCTCACGGAGTGTTGGAATTACAGACACTTGCCATTACAACCAGCTTAGTTCCAAAACACTAATAGTAAGATTTTAACATAAACTATGTCAAAATACATAATTAGCAAATAACTACAAGTTAATAGAAAAACATTCTCTGAATCTTACTGTTGTTCTGTCCTCTAAGCTTCTCATGGTACCTGAACGTGTGCAACATGTCTGCACTCCTGTTCGTCATCTAATCTCCACTGGAATGCAAATTCCTTAGAAAGTGCGATGTGACTTATCATGTGGTAATTCAAGGACACAGAAACTTTTTTCTCTGTAGAAGGTCAGATACATACTTTATGTTGAGTGGATCATATGGTCTCTGCTGCACTACGATGTCATACAAGAATAACCAGAAAATACCTAAACATTTCTGACTGCGTCCAAAAAGAGTTTTATTTACAAGGCAAATGAATGGGCTACATTGGGCGTGAAGGTCATAGTTTGCTAACCCTTGGTTGAAAGCCGATTGATTCTGTTGTCTTTGTAGAAGCTCCATAACAATTGAGTTAGAGAGCTGGGACAGTAAGTTTACTTACTTCCTTGGTTATAGAAAACAAAAACTTAATACTTTGCCATGCATCTCAAACTCCTTTTTGGCTCAACCCCCCACCTAGAAGATGTATTACTTGAAGAGTTCTTTCTCTGCAAGGTTTCATTTATCTAACATTTGGCTTTGTAGGCACCTGCTAAGGCTGGATCAGCTTCCTATTTGCCTTTAACAAGTGTCCTTTCTCTTGTTTTTCTGCCCTATCTACAAGCCTATCCTTTTATGAACAGTCGTATTGATTTTTTTTTTTCTGACATTTCTACCTCCTAAGCCTATGTTGTTGCCCCAAGAATCCTGCTCCTGGTTTGAATGACTCTTTCAGCATAGAACTTTGTTTGGACTTACCATATATACCTTGTGATTCAAATAATTTCAGAGAAACAAAACCTTCAGGGCTTTGACTTACATTTTGTTTTGCTTTTAGAAACCTAGTTAAAGTTCTTTGTTGATGAAGTGAGAAGAAAACATAATTAAGTTCTAAATTGATGTGTCCTTATAAACTTTAAACATTTTTTAAATTAAAAATTTGAGCAGGGAATTAAAGAGGATTTAGAAGCCTAAGAAATTTCCTTAATACTTTGTTTCTAGATTTTCAGGGGTTTTTTTGTACATTTTATTTGACCAAAATATAAAATTTTAAAATCACTATAAATGTTAGGCTTATGATTTGATTTTCCTTTAATAGTTAAAAATTTAGCTAGTTACTATTTCATGGATAATAATAGAATATAACATAGTTAAGGACTTTCCTGTCATGGCATTGCAAGAACATCCTTTACTCATGAGTCCTGTTGTAAGGTATGGCCTTGGACACTAAGCAACAGTGTGCTTGCATTGTGGCTGAGTTCACACAAAGCTTAGGGAATCTATAAGCAGCTTCCAATGCTTTTTCTCTGGGTAGGGGCATAGGTTATTTCTCCTGTCAAGGTTGCTGACTACAAGTAAAACCCTGAGAAATGAAAGAGAGAGAGTGTTTAGGGAAGCTCCGTGCTCTTGGCTCACTCAGAGTGACATGCGTGAAAGTGAAGGTCCTGAGGAGAAGGATGTCACCTAACAACAGGAAGAGTAATGGGGAGCCAAAGGTTTTGTGAGACTGATCCGGGGCAGCCTTTGCCTGGCGAATGGTTAACTTCTACAGACAAGCTAAAGACAGGAAAACTATGTCGTATCGGATGGGGTCTGCTCAATCCTAGGTGTTTACTTCCTAGCGACATCTCTGCTGGAGTGAATATTTGCATATTTCACCTGATTATCCTTTTTCTCTTAGATAGCAAAGTTTAAAACATACACCACTTAATTATAGTTTCTGATTAAATAAAATTATATAGAAAACAAACACTTGAACTTTCTTAATTCATGTTCTCTTCAACTCTTAATTCCACAGCTATTTAATTTATTGATCCTGAAAATTGTTCACTAAAAACACTTGCTTGATTTTTGATAGTTAATTGTCTATATGAAATTCCTCTAAAATTATGGCACCACATGAAAATGGTCTATGACACTGATAATTATAATTAGTATATAATACACTAATGAGTACAGATATTGGTGTGAAATTAATAAGCTAAATTTTCTTAGTATCACTAATGCTATCAGCTTGATTTACAAGACTAAAATGAGAGAAAGCTTCTGATTCTTGGTTCTGTCCTTTAATGGCTGCATGAAAACATGAAAAGGGGCAAATTAAACCTTTCCCATTATCTTTGTAAATGAGCAAATCTGAGTGACACAAAAATCAAGATAAAAATTTTTAGAAGTCTTCAGGGTTGAGACATGGCAAGAGCTCTTCTGGACAAACACATTTCATGTCATTTTTTTTTTTCATACTGGTTGGACAGAAAAAGTAAAACTACTGAGGAAAACAGCATTTTTAAAATTTGAAATATCAATTATGCAACAGGAGGAACATTTCATTTATGATTTTAGTGAGCTTTTAAAATGTTGATGACTGAAAACTTGGCATTCTCTAGTGTTAATGAAACATTTTGCACATGATTCTGGGTTTGGTATAGACTTGGTCCTTGGAATATTAGTGACAGATTTGGAATCAGTTTAATAGGAAATTTGGTTCCTGCTATGCTTTGGATCTTGAGTGTCCCCCAAAAGCCTCATGTAATTTGGAACTGTGTATTACTGGGACCTAGGGCTTGGCTGGAAGGAGTGAATGCTTGAGGTTTGATATGGGAAGATTGTGTCATCTTCTTCCTTTTGGGGGCATCCGTGGCAGAGCTTCCAGGTGTATGTTGTTGACTTGTGGACCAGGACAAGAGAGAAAGGCAAGAAGAAACATCGCTACAGCTTCTTCCTGGAAAAGCTGTATCCTTGTCAGCCTGAAGACTTAACGGTTTCTTCTGCTTTCCTTGGCTTTTGTCTGCAAAGGGGTGGGCAGCTGTCCAGCCTTAGCCGCGTACTTCTACCATTGCTGGCTGCTCGCTAAATGACTAGACTGTGTGAAACCTTCTGAAACTCTAAGCTCAGTAAATCTTTCCTCTCTTAAGTACTGGATGTTGGGTATTTTGCTACTGCAACAAATGAGTAACTAAGGCAGTCCACTTCGTAGTGGCTATTAGTTTTATGATTATAACAGATATTATTGGATTCCTACCATATGTAATGTTCACGATTATTAAAAATTTACAGTGAAGAATGAGAATACGTGTACATGATAGATTATATCATATCATTTTTATTCATATGGATAATACAAGTTACAGAAATTAAAATGATCATGAAATTGATATAATCCAATGGATTAATATGCCAAAGGAGAAATAGTAGTTTATGGTACTAGGGATTGAACTCAAGTCCTCAGCAACAAGCTACATCTCCAGCGCCCCCTTTTTTATGTGAGACAGGACCTTCAGTAAATGGCCTAGGCTGGGATTGAATTTGTAATTGTCTTGCTTCAGCTTCTCAGAATTCTGGGTTTACAGATGAGAAATATTATTTTGATACATGGAAAAAAAATCTCCCAGAGTTCCTAGACTAAGCTCAATGCTATGTAGAGAATTTTCTTTTCCACATCAGAGATCAGAACACAGGACCACACATATGCTAGACAAGTGCTCTATCATGAAGTTATATTGTCAATCCTATGAAAGGCTATAAACATCAATTACCAACTGTAAGATGCCCTGTGACTAATCTGATGATGAGATTAAGGTTTACTGTCTCATAAAGGTCACTGATTTATACCTAATAGGAAGCTTACAGAATGAACAAGATGTTTTTAATGCCTTATGAGTTTACCATCTAGAATACAACTTCCCCTTTTGTATCAACAAGAAAAATAAATGCAAAAGCACATTAATAGGCAAAATGCACAAAAGGTTAACAAGAGTGTGAAGAAATACCAAAATTAGTGAACTGAATCTTAGAACAATAGAATATCACCCAGAGGTCATCAGTCTTTTTCTTCAAGGGTTCAGTAGTATGTTAGGGTAAGCAGACCATGCTACCCTATCACAATTACTCAGTTACCCAGTCACTGCAGCATGAAAGCAGCCTAGACAGTACTTACACGAATACGCATGGCTGTGCTTCAGTAAAACTTTATTTATAAAAATGGACACCTAGCCAAAAGGTCATAGGGAGAAGACAGTGCTGACAATTAGGTCAATGTGAGCTTTCTCAGGAATGCAGAGACACTGAAACTGTCTCGTGGTGCTGAAAGAAGTTTACTGATAAGGCAGCCACACATTATTTTGTGATAGTCAATATATGAAGTAAGTGAAAAATGCAGTAAATAAGTTTCTAAAATGATTACAGCAAGAACGCACGATAAGTAACCCCCTCGAAGTACCCTTCCTTGCTTTTGATGCTCTTATCCTATCATCCTGGCCCCTTTCTAAATCAATTCTGGAAGTCATTTCTTTTTGCGCTTTGATGAGGTGTGACGAAAATATGGAAAATAGGGCTGCCAAGTGCCATCCTGTGGAAAGGCAGGCATCTGAAAACAAAATGAAACAAAACTTTACAGTGTGTCCTCGTCCACCTTGTTTACCAGTTCAGGCATCATGTGATTTGTGGCTACTAATTCAAAATGATCATGGAAGGTAAACATGTTGAGTTAGTCTGGGATATCAGAGTGGCCATGACAATTCAGCTGGACACTCAGGAAACAGGACTTTCAGAACTGCTTCAAAAAAATGGCAATATCAATATGGTAAGTGTGTTTGAAGTGAGAGGGACTCATAACAATATGTCTTTTACTGTAATAATTTTTTTAAAACATTCACTTTTTAAATTATGTTTATTTTATTATCTCTTATTATGTAGCTGAAAATGGAGTCTTCCAATGTAGACCTAAATCCTATGGATATATTTTAACAGACTCACAGAACACCTTTCTTATGTTGTTCTTCGTGGTATTGTTTGTGCTAGTGAAGACTGTAGGTAATCAGAGTGGAGATAAAGGTCGCTAAAATGTGGTGAAAATATTGAATAGAGATTCAAGCAAAAGTTGTTCCCACTGGGCTAAAGGAATAGGCATTTGTATAGGTAGAACTTAACAGTTCTAAGGGAAAAAGTAAAAACAGAAAGAAATAGAACGCAAAACTGCATTTGTGTAAATTAAAATTATCTACAGAACATAAGAAATGCGATCTTTCAAAAACGTATGCAAGTGAAAGTACATATGTAGACACAAATGGGCTTGTGGGAACTGGTCTTCGAGAGACCCGTGATGATAGGGTACCAAAAAATGAGGAAAACAGCGAGGTCAACTTTTTGTAATGGTGATAAAAATGATGAGAGGTAGGTGAAGATGCAAACCTTCTTACCATGTAAGATCTGAAGCTGTGGTCCCTTGGCACCAATAGGAGGCCCGTGTCCACCTGACCTGAATGCACTGGCTTCTCCACTCTAGGACAAAGTTCACATTTCTTTTCTAGGAGTCGCTGGAAATGAACTGATAACAAACATTTTGCTTGGCTTTGCTGTTTATATAATAAAACCTCATCTATGCCAATCAAATCCTTGAGTTCTGAAGCCTTTGTCTCAAGGCTTCCTTTGGCTGTCCATTTGTAGCAACAGGCATTGTTGTAGATTTGATATTTTTTATTTCCGGCTTTCTCTTGGAGTCCTATGTGTAAGTGCTGCTGACTCTGTTCCACAGGTGTTGGTCACACTTAGCCCCATGTTCTCCAAGATGCATCAAACTAGGACCACTAGACTTCCCCAGGAAAACTTAGAAGAGAAGTCATTTATCTAAAATATATGAATGAATGAATAAGAGAGGCAGATTGAAGACCCATAGAAACATTTAAGATTGGAAGCCTTATCATATATAAGTGTAGTGAAAAGTTGGAAATTTTATTTTGGTGTAAAATTTAATATTGTTCCAGAACATGAAAAGCTTCATGCAAGCTACTCCGCATACTTTTTCTGTCTGATGTTTCAAAATACCTAAATTAAAAGTTTTAATGTATTGAGCTGACAAAAATGTCTGCTTCTTAATCTTTTTAGAGCTTTACAAGAATAGGACAGAACATATTATTCCTGAAATTGTTTGATATTACCCTGTTTTGAAGCAGATAAAATTTGGAAACTTTGTTCAAGCACCTGCCTGCATAATTGCACATCTTGCAGCAAAAGATCCTAATAATTGTCGGTACAAATTTATAAAGGCATAGAATGTGCTACTTTTTAAAATGTAGGATCCTTAATTTTATGAAAGGGTTTGGCACAACATTTCCTCAGATAATTTGTTTTGTAAAAGTATGATTGTGCTAAAAAATTTTTCTGCCGAATTTCTTACACTTAGGGAGGGAGCCAACAAAGTCATAATGTACTTTCTAGGCACTGATAAAATCCTTTATCCTAGAGAATATTTCTTTTTAAATTGTCTCATGGATGGAATGACTCAATGAGCAACTTCAAGTTACATTTAAATTTCCCTTTGGTTATATTATACATCTCCTGTTGTATAAAAATGAAAATACAGAGATAGTGCTTCCATAATTTTAGATACAGATTGTAGTCCTTGCCTTTCTAATTCTGTTCTACCACTAGAGCCTTTAACAGTATTTCGCTCTCTCAACCCCACGCTTTCAGTAACTCGGTTGCCCTAACGCCTCACCAGGCCTCTGGGTCATTTGGTGGTAACGGGGCTTACTCAGAACTTACACAAAGTCTTCAGGTCATACAGCTGTTTCTTGAGCAACCTTATGGTGCCTTCGGTACTGCAATCCGTTGGGTGTCGTCCAGCACAAGTTTTCCCCTCATTAGTGAGAACCTTTTATCAGTGTCCAAGGGCTTTGAAGGCATCCCTCTTTCCTCATTACTGCTTGATTTTTCTCAACCACTCGATTGTGTCAGCATTTATTGACTTTTGGTGAGGGTGAGTACAAGTCTGATTTCTCTGGATGGAAGAATTGGATACTGATTTCTTTATTCCTTTCTGTTAGGAAAGGGCCTGATTTTCATCTTGGTGACAAAAGTGCTCTGGCTGCCTAAAATTGTCACCTCACTCAAGCTGTGCAGAAGTGATGAAAGGATGTGAGGGCGATGTGTGTAAGGGGCGAACGGTCTGGCTCTACAATCAGTGTACTTATAAAAGATTTTAAAAAATTAATTTACAGTTTTGACCAGAAACAAATGTACCACGCACCTACTTGTGTTGCTAGAAAAGTGCTTAATAAAATGAGTAAACATATATCTGCAGTAAATCATAGAAGCCAGCTTGACTGTAGTAAATCAAGCAAAAATGCCGACTATTGGATTTATAGTGTCTTAGGGGGATTTCTTAGAAAAAGAGGATTTTTCCCATTTTAATCTTTGAAAAACATAATCCTTTAGATTTAAAGAGATTCAATGCTGTTTCAAAGGGGATCTGAGCTATTAAATGTCTCTTGGGCAGGCAGAGTCCTCAAGATTCACAGTAGGTATGTGAATCAGCAAAACCTTTTTTCCCCCTTTAATTCCAGTGCAGTGTGACTTAAAGCAGTCTAAGCAAAATAAGAATTTGGAGATGGGCTTTATTTTATTTTGAAAAAAAAACTGATTAAGAACAAGAGCTCTTAGCTTTTATTTGCCATGTAAAGTAAGAATCACAAACAGTGGTAAGCAAGTATCCTTCAGACACTTAAATGTTTAATGACTGACCAAAAATACTGGACTTTTGCTATTGCTAGGAAATAGAACTGAACCATATTCCTTCACTTTGTGTAGCTCTCTTTGATGGGAGGAACTTAAGTTGCAGCTTCAGCTGTGTGGAGCACTGTGAGTTTAGCAGGATCACCTACAAAATACTCCGGCTACAACCTAGACGTGCAGTAATAATGTAGTTTGTTTTCCCTGCAAACAGACCAAATTTAAAGGTGAGTATATTGTGATAATTCAAGGAATATCTTTGGATGCTATTAACATCATCGTCATGAGTGAGAATGTTCATGCTATCAGCATTGCTCTCTGAGAACATGAATTTCAGGGGAGAAGATAGATGGTTAAAATCTGATGATGAAGTAGAATTGGAGTCCAGGGCTAACATGTCTTTTTGGTCTCCTCTAATACATCGGCTGATAACTCCAACCACTTGAGTTGTTTTCCCTACAGGCATTTATAGATGAAACTTGGGGCTGATGTAACCTTCGATCTGGTCTCTTGCAAATTAGCTCCTGCAGGCTCCAGGTTCTGCCTCTCTGCTGTGTCCCGCTGTGTCCCGCTGTGTCCCGCTGGCTTGGCCTTGCTTTCTCTTATTCAGCTCCTGCTGGCGCAGCTTTCTCTGCTCAGAATCCAGAACACAGAAAGAAGGCAGCTGGGAAACCTCTGTGGGTGTTTGCGGCTGTCAGGCCAGGCTTGCTAGACCATGGATTTCTGGAGGTTTGGGAAGGACCGACTCTCCCCT
Organism: Ctenodactylus gundi; assembly: GCA_004027205.1. Taxonomy (NCBI): domain Eukaryota; kingdom Metazoa; phylum Chordata; class Mammalia; order Rodentia; family Ctenodactylidae; genus Ctenodactylus; species Ctenodactylus gundi. The sequence goes on from PVKB01000080.1 coordinate 1,228,114, forward strand.
TCCTCTGTCTCACCCCAGTATTGTTATTGGGAGGGGTGATTGTTCCTTTATTTTTCCTCTTACTCTTTTTTTTTTCCTGTATCCCAGGTACCAAATTAAGTGAATTACCTTGGTTTGCTTAAGACTGAGGGCTTTCAGCATTAAAATCAGGCAGAGCACAGGGAGATGTTAATAGCTGTATGTCTAGGATGAAATAACGCAACAAGCCCACCAATATGTAACATATGTTAGGAAAAAATTCCCACCTATTGAATAATTCAATCTATTCAAAATATCCAATCTATTGAATAATTCTCAATAGTAATTAGTATCTTTAACATATAGGAAAAAAAACCCTCTGATCAAACTATTTTTAGTCTTGTAAATAGTGTAATGAGACAGCAAAGAAATACATATTGCTAAAATTTTTGCTTCAAAATATTTATTTTTTCTTCATTTTTCTCAAATTATTTTTATTAGGATCTGAGATACAAAATAATTACATTTATCTCAAAGAATCAGTGTAAATTCTAACCACATTTTAAAATCATTTTTACTTCCCTTTTCATTCTCTTATCCCCTGATATTCCTATTTCCTTTCTACACAATTTGTCTTTTTATTAAGCTAGAGGAGCGTCATTCTTCTAGAACTCTCCATCCCAATCCCAGAAGGCAATCTTGAGCCAGTTTCAATGAAGATCACACATTTAGAAAAATTAGAAGTGTGAAAAGAATCAATATTATGTGAAAATCTCTCCCTTTAAGATTAGAATGAGCTTATCCTAGCTAACTGATGCAGTCATTTTTAAAGTGAGTTCTTTGGCTGCAAAGTTTCAGTGAGCTGTTTCAGAGGTTTGATTCAGCTTTCTTTAAGCAATATGTGCATATATTAATATATAGGAATAGCTATTTACATTTATATATGAATATGAATAAAAACCTTTATTAAAAGTCACCACACACTCAATAATATGTTCTTTAAAATACTGCCATATGGTGCAAAGTGGGCTTTCTAGAGTCTTACTTAATCAGTGTTTCATACATATTCTCTACCCTCTCATTCATAACTCCTGACATTTCAAACTAGTGCAAATAGATGAGTGGTTTTTCTTTCTGGTTTCTTCTGTCTCTAGCACCTAGCATTGTTTCAGTTTGAGGACAGTCTCCAATAAATACTTTTTGAATGAGTGACTAAATTATAAGGTTACACAGTTTGCCTTTGGACATATGCACCTATAAGGATTAACCTTTTTCTCTGTAGGTAGCATACAAGAACAATAACAAAAAACTGAAGTGGAAAATGATGGCACTAATACTGCAACAAGTCTCTAATTGTTATTTGGAGAACCATTTCTGTTTTTTTTATATCCTCCGTATGTGAGTGGTTTTAAAATTCAGGGAGAGCTTCGTGTGAAAATGGGGAAACGAATGTCTATCGATTACAAATATCTAGTCATTTGTGATACACAGAATAATAGCTCCCAAGGATGTAAGTTCCCTAGGTCCTGGCCTCTGTGTTATCTAACATATCAAAGAAGAAATAAGGGGTTGTGGAAATATGATTGATAATCAGACCTAAAAATAGAGTAATTATTCCGGATCATCCAGATGTGCTGGATGTAGTTGGAAGTGCCCTTAATGTGGACGAGGAAGGTAGAACACAGTCGGAATAATGTGATGTGGAAAAGCTGAGAGCGCCCCCAAATTGAGAGCGTTTAAAACAAAGAGGAGCAGGTATTTCATTACTCAAAAGTAGTAGAAATCTCACTTTGGAATAGTTAGGGTTTTCTGGTAATTTTTTCCTCTTAACTGCTTATTGTGTAAGAATTCAGAAATGGAGAAAGCAATACTTATAATTTCAAATTAGAAATAATTACTAATACCTTGTTTTGTCTACTGAATGTTTTTCTGTGTCATACACATAAAGGGTATGCATATTTTTATTTACAATCATATCATCTCAGATTATGCATTTGTTGGCATTAAATGTTTTCTGTATCATATTTAAGTGATATTTAGTACTCTTTCTCACTAGTGTACTCTAATCACCCCAGATAGTATTTACTGTTTACCTTGTTGGCAGATTTTATTTTCAAAAACATTTCTTGCTTTACAAATTGCTTATATTTAGTTATGCATATGATTGAATAAGTGAAACTTGCATGTAAAAATGATAGCTGTTGAACTGCATGGCCCAAAAGCCATCTTTATTACACTATTCAAATCTAATTTTTAAAAATTTGTTCCTGTGTAGATTGTATTAAGGTTTTGATTCTTTGTGGATTGCCTTTGTATACACTTTGCCCATTTTATACTGGGGTAGTTAGCAACTTACAGACTCAAGATAGTTGTTTACATTTTAAGTATATCATTTTGTATGTAGTTATTTTTTGTGTCAGTTTTGTTTCACCTTGGTGTTATGATATTTTACTGGAAAATGAAGCTTTCTGATCTTGTGTAACCAAATACATAAATCTTAGTTTTGAAGATTCTTGGATTTCCTAAATAGGATCTAAGTTTCCAGTAAAATGTAAAATTTCACTAATTTCTATTACCAGTGTTTTAATACTTAGTTTTTATTCATAGCTTATTACTGATTGTTTCTTTTGTAAATAAACTTAGGTATATGTTTATTTTCTCTATATTATCAAATAATTGTCCATTCTCAATTAATCTGGGTGTGTTTACAATGTCTTTTTATAATTTCTCAGGAACTAGGATCTAATTATGGGTTCTTTATTCTGTTTTACTGCCTTATCTCTTCTCTTGAGCTTGTATTGTCACTATATTCATAAACAATATTTCATGAACATATGTAGGCTCTTAAAAATCAGTCATGTATGGTTCAAAATTAGAAATTAAAGTCTAGTGTCAATGAAATCATCTTTTTTGTTTAGATTTTTTTCTCCTATACTTCTCAATTTTTTGGCCACTTGGTCTTTTTCTGATATCATATATTACACTTCTTATAGAGAAAAAGAGTTGTCTGAGCTACTTTCTCTTTGCTGGGACAGAATATCCAACATGAACAACTTAAGGAAGGAAACTTTTATTTTAGGTTACAGTTTCAAAAGGTCTCAGTTTTGGAAGTCCATTCATAGGCAGACAAAATTAGTGGAAGCATATGGCTGAGGCCTAGCCAAAAGGCAAGCTATTTACCTCATGGCAGTCAGGAAGCAGTGTGCTAAAGGAAGGGTGGAGCTAGTATATAATTTTCCAAGGCAAACCCCAATGATCCATCCCGTCTGATCAGACTCCACTTCTTATCAGCATATGAAATCAGAAGATGATTCACAGCATCTAAATACACGAGGCTTTTGGGGAGACAAAACATAATATTTTGCCCCTGACCCCAAAATACTCATGTCCACTTCCTTGTGCAAGATCTATTTTGTCCTTTTCTAAGAGTTGTCAAAGTCTTAACAGTTCCAGCATTGCTAAAAAGTCCCAAGTTCAAAGTCTTCTCTGAGACACAAGGGAAACTTAGTTGTGAGCTTCTGTGTAAATTAGAGTTAGACACTTCCAACGTACAATGGTACAGGGTGAGCACTTCCATTCCATAAAGGGTGGAATAGGAAGACAGAAAGCAACTGGACCAAAGAAGAAATGAAACCTAGCAGAGCAAACATCAAATCCTGCAGTTTACCTGGGCCACACTGTGGCAAGGCGTGAACTCCAAAGGCCTTAGGTAGCCTCATTCCTATGTCATTGTCTGTGACTTCAACCTCCATGGCTTCTGCTTTAGTGTGGCTCCACTCCCAGTCTGTGTTCTTTCTCAAGTGATCCACAGTCCTGGCATCTCCAAATTTATGGCATCCCCACTGCCTCTTTGGCTTCTCCTTTACAACCGTATGCATTGCCCTATTAGGGAGACAGTGTGTGGACTCCAAGGCCTTCTTCTGAAATCTTGGCAGGAGCCTCCATGACCTCACAACTCTTGCACTCTGTATACCTTTAAAGCCAGCACCATGTGGGTGACACCGAGGTTGTCCACTAGCTGGAGCAATAGTCTGGCCCTTCTGCCTTCTGCCTGCAGCAGCCTTCAGTGACCTGGATATGGCTGAACTCTGATAAACACTTCTCTCTTTGGCCCTGTAGGGTGCCCTGGAATACTGTTCTCAGAGCAAAGTCTTTTGTCTTTGCACCTGGATTGAATAAAAGGAGAGATCTTCCTGATTCCTGAGATGCCTTCAAGGCATCTTTCCTATACTTCTAATCCAAAGTACTGCATCTTTCCTATACTTCTAATCCAAAGTACTTAATTTCTTATGTTAATCTCTTCAACAGTCATGTACTTTTTTGCTCCAACTTTGCAGTCTCCTGCATTCTGGAAAACTGCAATTCTCTCTCTCTCTCTCTCTCTCTCTCTCTCTCTCTCTCTCTCTCTCTCTCTCTCTCTCTCTCTCTGTCTGCCTATCTGTCTTTTTTTTTTCTGAGACTGGGTCTTGTTTTGTAGTACAGGCTGGTCCTGAACTCACTGTGGACAATAGGCTGGATGGAAAACGTTTGTTTTGCCTTGAACTCCTGTAAACTTCTTTCGTCTTTTTCTTCCACCATTTTCACCTGATTCTGAGTATAGAGCCAGCTAAAAGATGCAAGCAGTACCCATGTGACAGCTTGAACACTGGGCTACCTTGAAATTTCCCCTGATAAATTGAATAGTCCATTGCCCCTAATCTCAATGTGAGGCAAAATCTTGAGATGGGCAAAATGCCTCGTATGGAAGCATTCCTGGCTTCTCTGCTGTGCACAGCTGTTCTCTTCTTTGCTGTTCTCCAGCCCATTGTTAATTTGTGATTTTTCTTTCTAATTCTTGTATTATCATCACTTTGCAATGAATTTAGTATTCACCCAACCTTTCAGTTCTACCCCTAAATTACTGTTAAGTTGAATATGAGATGTTTAAAAACTTTGTCCATCTGTGCCATGTACTAGCTGTCATGTGACTTGATAGTCTTTGAGCCCATCTGTTACTGTGTGGCAAGTCAAATAAAATGAAATATAGCCCATCAGCCTATTTCCCAAGGGCATATGAGTTTTTCTCTTGGACATACATTGAAATGTTAAAATTATTTTCCTATTCTACTTCACTTGTTATTATGTGGTAACTTCTACTTTATAGGGTGGAAGTGGCACAATTCTTTATTTGCTGTTTGTTTTATTTCTCCCTTCTTTCTTCTGTAGAAATGCTAGATCATTTCATGAGAGAACTTTTGTAAATCTTTTTGGGATTGTAATTCATTAAAGCTCATGAATCTCCTAGGATCTTATCCTGAACATGAAAGAAATTAATAGTCTATAGTCATTTAAATTGAAACTTGACTTTTATGTGAAAAGTCGAAGAATTTGCATGAGTAATGACATTAGAAATACTCTTATCCCTATTTTATGTAAGTGAAAACATTGACAATTTTATGAGAGGTTATCTCTACTTTCAAGTGGATACTAGTTCCCTGGTACTCAAGGGTCACCTTGTAGATGAATTGATTCTCTATATTTTACAGTGTTTGAATGATGTGATGATTTTCTTTCATATTCCCTCTCATTCTCTGAGAATGCTCATGTTTTTTGGTAAATGTCATAATTTTTCTGAATGCTCTTTAACTTTCTATAGAATTCAAGCCATTTTCTATTTGTTTTTAGGTACACTTAAGCACACCCTTTATAATGTTTTACAAATTTTCAATTCCAATTTTCTGATTACAGAGATACAGTAAATGCTCTGATGCAGAAACCCTGCTGATTTTTCCTGGTAACATTCCCACCCTTCTGTTGGCTTTAATACCTCCTTTGGCATTATATTTTGATATTGTTTATGTTTTACTAAACCTTAATATTGAATTTCAAATGGCAAATCTACAGTAATAAAAAATTCTGTTAATTTCCTGGTTTCTAATGGAGACTTGACTCCATGATGCCTGACTTTATAATCCTTTTATAAATTTTTTCTAACTAAATGTACTTATTTCAAGTGAATGAAAGTCAAGGTTTGGGAGGAAGTACAGCATTGTTGTGACAGGTAAATTTTATTCTAAGTCTTTTCTATGTATCATCTTAGTGATGTATGATATTTTTAAATATAAAAGCAAAGGAGTTGGAAATGCTTTTTTATAACTAGTTCTGGCTGGAAAGTCATAAAATATTTTAAAATTACAGTGAGATTGTATGTTTTATCAAGCATAATTATCTTTCTCCATTTTATGTATACATATAGATAAGCCAGATACATTCCTTTCTAAATCTTCTTCCAAAATATTTGCAAATTATCTGTTTTACATTGTTCATCAATATTGCATAATAACTCAAGATCAGGGTTATGAAATTCCACTCACATCTAGATTAATGCTTCTTTTCTCTAATGGTCATTTGCCTTTACTGTTAAGATATGAAAACTGAGAGACCTGGACCACACATCAATCCATCACTGGGCTCAATCTTTGTTCTAAGTGTTGCTCCGGGTAGGAGATAATTCACTATCATCTGTGCATGAGTTGTGCTTGTTGTGGGTTGTCCTTAAGATGTGAGAGCACAATTTCTGGGGTAGTAGGAAGTTGCTTTACAGCTAGCAAGCATACTGCAAAAACAGAAACACTTAAAGTTTAGTTTCATCTTAACTAGGACATTTCCATCATCTCTTCTGTGACTAAGGGCAAGAGAGAAATTTAGCATACATGTGTCTTCATAGTGTGATAGAAATGTGTATCCAGACTGTTTTGATTGCTGAAGCACTGGTCTTGGTACATCACCATTCACCTCAAAAGAGAAGAAAGAGGAAAAACTTAGACTACTTGCATGATGCCGCTGTGACAGACACTGTGCCAGCATAGTGGCAGGGCCTAGGGCAGCGCCTCTGATGACCATCCTGAGGACAGAGACAAGTGTGTCCTTGATACTTGGCTTGTCTGCCTTTGCTTTACATTGGATCTGAAGCACTGAATTTTATAAAGAATCTGGGGGGGGGGGGGTTGGTGTGGAAGTCAGGTTCATTAAGCAAAGCCTAACCCCACTACTTGTTCAAGTTACTTACTAAAATTTTTGTGGTTGTTAACCTGTACTTGCTTATAAAATGGGAGTATCAGCTCCCAAAGTGCTGGAATTACAGGTGTGTGCCACTGTGCTCCACTTGACCTCAGGGTAGAAGATGTTATGGTTTGGATCAAACACGCCCCTTAAAAGACTGATGTTTTTGGAAGATGATTCAGTCATGGGGTTAATCTGTTGGTTTTCTGTGCTATTAAGAGGTGAGGTCTAGTTGGAATGAGAGGGTCACAGGGGCATGACCTGAAAAGATGGAATTCTCTCACTAGGTTTACCCTTTGCTGACTTGGCTTTCTGTTATGACGCCATGAACAGCTTTTCTCTGGTTTGGTCCCTTACCATTGCCAGCCATCTGTGATTGGATTGAGACTTTCTGAAACTGTGAGTTAAACTTAATCTTCTTACCTTGTGTTGTGGGTTTTGCATATTTCCTAAAAATGAGGAAGTAACTGAGATCAAGAGATTTTTAAGGGCTTTCTCTTGGTTACCTTGTAGGTTTCTGGTATCAGTTCATATAAAGCTTCTATCAATATGTCTTGGAAAATTCTTTAGGCAGTTTGATTAATCCTAACATCTTGTTTTGGAAGATATACTTATTCTCTTCCGCAACGGGGTTGTCTGTCATTAAGTGATTTTCAAGGTTTCATAAATTCTATGAATACTAGAGAAATGTTAGTGTACTATTCATACATTGACAAAATACTAAAAATATTGTCATAATATGCCCCCTTTTCTATTCCTGTTACATTTTATGTTTGTTTTTGCCTTTACTTAGGTGTCTGTAAATTTGCTTTATTAATCTTTTTAAAGATACTGATTTTTACTTAGTTTTTATTAAAATTTCAATAATTTTTACTCTTTTCCCTTTTCTCTTCCTTACTGAGGTTTATTAATTGGTTGCCACCTTACTGAGTTTAACACTCAGATTGCTTTTTTCTATATATTGCATGTGAGACTTCCAAATTTTTTTTTCATACCATATATTTTTATGGGTAGTGCTTTTGTTCAGTTTTAGAAATTTCTTCAGCATACGGAAATTTACAACCTTTAGAACTTAGAAAGCTAACTACATTGCAAGAAGAAAACACATGAAGAAATACATGTGCACATATACACACACTAAAGGTTTAGTGCTAAATAAATTTAAGACCACCATGCCACACGAAGTAAGCTAGACACTTAAATTAAAAAATATTGTATGATTTCTCTTACATGAGAGTTCAAACATAAAAGTAAATTAACAAGGAGATGTGATAGGAAGCTAGAAACTTGACTCTTGGAGACAGGGAAAAGGGCCAAGGAAGGAAAGAAAAGGGGGAATAAAGGAATGTCGAATGAGCAAGATAGAAACCAATTCCCCAAACTGCTCTGCAATATGAACATGCACTAATTTAAAAAGAAACAAAAAAAAATATTCAAGGAAACAAGACATATAGGATATAGTTGGAATTTCTGAAATGTGGCCCTTGTCCATTGTGAGTTCCAAATGAGGAGAGTTTTTCTAAAAGACACCTTGCTTGCCAGTGACACAGAAAATAAACATGTCTGTAGTCTGTAATGCAATCAGGAAAGAAAAAGTGGTAAATGTGTGGAGAGATCAAGGCAGCTCATTTGTTTGGATAATAATAACAGTAGTTGACAAAGAGAATGAAAAGAAAAACATAGAAGTGAAATAAAATAGAAGAAACATTAGGAATTGAGAAAGCTGGTTAAAGGGCTATATAATCTTTTATTTATGTGGGTAAGATTAAATATATTGATAAAAGTTTAACTTTAATAAGCCAATATAAGCCTAATTCCTTCTAAGGTAAATATTCTACAAAAAAGATGAATCATTGATTCCAGCACTGAGGAGGCTGAAGGCGGGAGGATTGCCTGGCCTACAGAGCAAGACCTTGTTTCAAAAAAAAAAAAAAAAAAAAAAAAAAAAAAAAAAAAAAAAAAAAAAAAAAAAAAAAAAAAAAAAAAAAAAAAAAAAAAAAAAAAAAAAAAAAAAAAAAAAAAAAAAAAAAAAAAAAAAAAAAAAAAAAAAAAAAAAAAAAAAAAAAGAATTAGAGGAGCAAAAATAAGAAAAGAAAAATAAGAAAAAAAATCAATATGATTTAAAGAGAGAAAAATGATAAAATTTGAAGGGAAAACAAGCTGGCAGTAATTACAAATGTTAATCCAGAAAAGCTCATGAATAGTGAATAGTCGAACAAATAAACAAATAAAATCATGACTACTGAATGCAAAAAATGTAGGTATAATAACTTCAAGTCATTGGTAGATTTATACTTCACATATACATACTTAATAACATTTTAAAATATGGAAAGCAAAAATTGAAATAAATACACAGAATATATAGACAGGAGCTCCTTTTCAGTGAGAAATATAAGTATGCATAACTTGCTAATTATAAATGAAATAGAAAAGCAAAGAAGATAAAATAATTTATCAGTTTATAAGCTTGATCAAGTTAACGTCCATAGAGCCAGACTGTCTTTTTTCTTCCCTGATTCTTCTCCTTGTCTCCACGAGTCAACTTTCTAGTTTCCTATTATATCTCCTTTATTCATTTACTTACATTTTGGGGATTCTAGTGTAAGGGAAATCATGCACTCTTTTGAACTCAGTGTGTGCACAGATGCAAGTGAGTGTGCACTTGGACATGTATTTCCCTCTTGCAATGTAGTTAGCTTTCTAAATTTCTGTGAAATGATCTATGTGATTGCTTAATAGAAACGATTTACCTTCGATTTAAAAAACCTTTTACACTAGATATTTCTTTGTCTAGAGTGTCAACATTACACTTTTTTCTTAATTTCTGAAAGATTTTACTTATGGCATAACCATAAAGTGTACAATTCAGTAATATCCAAAGTGGTATGATAATGTGGTGATCATGGCATGTTTGAAAATGTAAGTCACTCCAAAATATCTACAAGCTGCTAAATTTATATTTAAATAGAAACTATTTTGAATTCTTAGTACCTGTGAGACAAAAGGTTTTGGAATAGCCTGTTTAATGTTTGTATGCCCAACTCCTGTAAAAAGTATTAAATAATAGCCAAAGTAAAATCAATCACTAGAAGTTAATAAATAGGAATCACTGCTAATAATTGGGGTATCACAGGTGACTTTCACTTTTGTACTCTTTGCTCCAGGCCATTGGCACAGGCGTGCTGCTTGCTGTCTGTTGGACTTTTACATAGATGTAACTGACCCTTGTTGGGCCAGAGTTCCCCAGTCTGTAGCAAATGAGGCCGAGTTCAGCTTTAGAGTACTCACCTGACTTGCCTCTGGCTGTCAGGCTCACCATTATGTTTTGAGGTTATTGTGTTGACATTTCTAAGCTGTCACAGTTTAGATTTGAAAGATTCCTCCAAGTCTCATCTGTTTCGAGGTAGAGCTTTTGGGAGATGATTGGATCACGAGGGTCCTACACGCATCATTGGATTAATGAATAGATGAGTTTATAGCTAAGCATGGTGTCAGGGGGTTGGCCCTTAGGGTTGTGCGTGTGTGTGTGTGTGTGTGTGTGCGCGCGCGCATGTGCGTGCAGGGGGTGTGTCACTTTCTCTCTGCCCCTTTTGTCTGGTTTTCCTTTCATTTGAGTCCCACAACTTTTCTCACCCATCCCTCCTGCCATCCTGCTGGAGCTGGACAACTATGCACCAAAATCTCTGCAACATATACCTTTTTTCTTCAGTTGCACGTGTCAGGTATTTGATCCCAGCACCTAAAAAGGTAATGCATATACCAATATTAAAACAGATTATGACTTACTAAAAACAAAACAAAACCCCAGCAAAGTGTAATGTTATCCCTCGTGATTGACTAAAATATGGGCACACAGGAATGTACATGTAAGATTCATCACACATGAACAAATGTACAAAATGATTTTGGTATTAATATCCGGTATTTCTTTAGGGGACTAATGACACTTTTTGGCAAATTATGTTGCAGAGAAATGTCTTCATTCCAGTCCTTTTTATACTTTCTTAATGATTCAACCTCTTTCTATAGTTGCTTCTAGTCCAAGTCTGAGTGTGCACATTTAATTTTAGCAGTTACAGCTTTGTTCCTTCCCATGCTGACTGAAAGAAAATGCTAACGGGGTAGTGCCCTCTCTTTTTCAGGAGAGACTGCAGAATGGTGCATCTGGGTGTTTCTTGAGTGCTTTGTCACTTTGGTTTCTCTTTGCTTTGAGCGCTTAGACCAGCCTCATGGACCTCCATTCTTGAAGTCTTCCCACTGACTAGATGTGCTCCACTCTTTTTCCCCAGTTCAGCTGGTGCCCTTGACATAAACCTGGAAGTTCTTCTCTTTGCTCTTCATCACCAAGTAAAATGAGAGGTTCTGTCTTGCCATTGTTTTCCAGGTACCGTTTGACTTACCCAATCCTGCTTTCTCCCTGGCATTGCTCTTGGCATTTCTCAGCACTGTTATGCCCCTAACCTATGTTCAGAAGAGCGATCATCACAGGCAAATTATTCACAGTGCTACTCTGATCTTATTCTCTGGTTTATCCTGAAGACATTTCCTGAGGTGTGTGAGTTGCAAACAAACTTAAATCCCGTGCACTGGCCTTCCTCGATTCTCTGCTCCATTCCAGCTTTTTATGCTGTAGTGCTGCCTTTAATTACACTATTACTTGTGCTTAGAATTTCCTTTCTGCCCTCTTTCCTCTAATTCCAGTTCATCCCTTAAGTCTCAAGGTAGGCATCTTCATTACCAGGAAACCATCATGTTGAGCCTCCAGATTACATTGAACCAAATAGCCGTCTATGTTAGGAGTGAGCAGACCTGCATGTGTAATGCTGAAACCATCTAGTTGCATGCTTTCTTTTCCTTGACACGATGAGCTTTGACAGCACAGGATTCTTTTCATTTTGGTGTATCCAGCGTTGCACACCGTCTATACTCCATGAATAGTTAAATCTACAAATGCTTAGATCTAAACTGAAGCTTGTAAAAGACTCCAAATATTATCATCTAACAAGATCTCCAAATGTATTCACAAGGCAACTTCAAAAGATGAAAATTTGCTCCCCCTGAGGATATTAAACCGAACATGCTGTGTTCTTGGAGGGCGATACCAAAGGGTGACTTTAAAGAATTTCCGAGTATTGCTTACTTTGTCACAATAAACCTAGAATTTCACCCTCATGACCACTATAAAGAAATAAACAACCATTTGGAGGTATGTTTCTTAAAAAATAACAATTTCATGTTTAGTATTCATCTTTTTAAATAATTGTACCGACATTCAAGTGTAAGAAAGTGTGAATTGGAGTCCGTGAAGAAGTAGGGTTCCAATAAAGTGAGAGAAATGGAGGAAAGAATAAGTTATTTGAAATCTGTGAATTATGATCATAATAAAAATGGAGTGCCCCTGAGATTGTCACCAGAGTTTAATATTCATTTTTTACAGCATCTTCATTTTCTTCTGCCTTTCATTTTCCTCTCTGTCTCCTGTTGTTGCTGTTTGCCTTTCCTTGTGGATATGTGCATCAATCTGCTCTTTTCTTGGAGGTTCTGTGTCTCCCCGACTTCTGGACACTTGGGACATCCCCTGTAGCACTGGGGAAGACAGGTTGTGTATCGTAAGACAAGCTTAGATGTAACATTGCATTGAGAATGGAGACCACTCAACAGATTGCACATTGGGGTGTGTGTGTGTGTGTGTGTGTGTGTGTGTGTGTGTGGTGCTGGAGACCAACACTAGGGCCTTCAGGCTGACCTATATTCCCACCACATTTAGAATTTAAAAAAAATTAAGACTGTTTCTAGCCTAGGTTGCTTAGGCTGAGCTTGAACCCCAGCCTCTCAGAGTACTTAGAAAAGAGGCATGCACCACCACATCCAGCTGTATGATGCTTGGTATCAATTAGACATAGGAGAATAAAAATCTTTACCTCCTACCAAGTACATTGTACACATTCTTAAATTTGTTTTGATATATTGTAGTAAGTCACATAGGACCTAAAACTCCTATAAGTTAAGCAGAAGTGTTACAGAGGATGCACTTAATTATAAGGGGAAATAGTTTTAGTTTTGTTATTTTTTTGTGGGCTACTACTACTTCATAGTTTTAGCATGGTTCATAAACTCACTGGTAAGAAGCATGGTTCTCAATGATCAAAGACAATGAAAAAATGTTCATGAATGTATTTTTTGATGACTTGTGGAACATTCCTACCAATGTGAGAAGTTTTTACCCACTTCCAGATGGGTGGATGGCTAATGTCCTTCTGCAGCTGAGAGTGTCAGAAACGCCTTATCAAATCTTAATTCAATTGAGAAAAAATAATGGGTGCTTTAACATTGAGTTGCAAAGATAGGAGTGTTTAGCATGGGTATCTCCATTTCTTTCATTTTTTTTAGAGTTACTGATGGGCTCTTTCAAGCTACTGATGTATGACACCAAGTGATTGGTGGTGAGGGGGATCATCAGCTGCAGCCAACTTACTGGGTATTGGCCCAGCAGCTCTGAAGGTTTTTCTGATCATAGCCTTTTGCCTAGTTGCACGGATGTGATTGATACCCGAGCTTCTTATACGGACACCAATGTTCTGAGTCATCTAAGGCCATAAGAGAGTGAAAACTGATTGGTTTCCCTGATGTAAGGTCTCTGTATGAGGAAAAAACGCTATGTGGGCTTCAGTAAGGCATACTGTCTTACTGATTTCAAGCTCCAGTTAACTTAAACTGAAATCTCATTCCTTGAATTTTTCAAATGATTCTCAATTTCTGGGTTGGTAAGAGGGGGTCATTCAGTTTCTGCTCATTAATAAGAACTCTTCTTCATATGAGAGAACCAAAGTGAAAGCAGGATAATTATTTTCCAAATTTTGTTCTAAAATTTACCAAGGTGTTATTCATGTTATATCGCGAATTGTGTCTTCCCATGGTTCCTGCTGATACTGACTTGAAGAGAGTAGATGAGGTCACAGTGGCAATCAGTGAAAAAGTCATCTGTAATTTTAAGGAGAGGAAGGTTATAAATTTGTAACTCCACATTAGCAGTTTAAGAAAGACCTGAACAATTGACTTATTACAGCAATTCCTTGAGTTTGAGGATTCAGTGCAAACAGCAGCCGTTGTTGAGTGCCCAAGGAGACCGGATTTTATGTTGAAATAATACACCATAGAAAAGTAAAGCTAAGTGAGTAGAATAAAACCCTTCTTTGGGAGAAGTAATCTTTTCTCTAAGATATTGGAATTTTCAGACTCCTAGGCTTTTGTTTTTTGATGAGCTTATTGAAAAATCTATGGGGAAAAAATTGGCAGCCTGAAATGCTGACAGCTTTAAAAAATCTGCGAGAAATACTTGATCCCTCAAGGACTCTTTCTCTCACCCCCCAAATAGTTTGATTTTTCCCCCTATTTATCTCCTTTGTCTTTGGATAAAAAGAGAAGAATCCTTTGAGAGGACAATTTGAGGTCTTAATCTATGCTTCTTTCCAGTTTATCTTTTACATTCAAAACAAACATCTTAAAAAAATCCTTTTTGGTACACGAGAGCTCAAGGTTGAGCTCAGCTATCACCAGCTAATTAGCTCCCCATGTGGGGAGGCTGTCGATGAACTCCTTCTCCTGAATATTTATTAAAAGATTTGTAAAGAGAACCTTTTTTTCCCCCCAGAGAAGTGGAGCCTATAAAAGTTATTTAAATAGAAAGGTAGTATGTGTTGGTCCATCTCAAACCAGCCTTATTGTAGATTCACGTAGTAAAGCCCTGTGTCTACACGGTAATGGAAGCATGCTATGGGTCTCCTAGTAAGTGTTGCTTTTCATTTCGACATCTTAATTCACTTCAACTTTGGAAGCAGTTTCAAAATCTTTTGCTATAAATAGTTCTAAAGTTCCTAAACCTCAGCATATCTTGGTCATCTTGGGGCATTCTTGCGTGCTATCTGAAACTAGGAAAACATGCTTCCTTTTTCTTTAGGACCATTCAAAAGGGAGGACTCGCTGTGTCTAGGAACGTGAATTTCTGATGTGTGTGTGTGTGGGGGGGGCGTGGGTATGTGCTCTATACAGACCCTGTAGTTGGCGTAGAAGTTGAATGTGGGCCCCTGTGCCGCCCCGCCCCTT
This sequence comes from Ctenodactylus gundi, assembly GCA_004027205.1. Taxonomy (NCBI): domain Eukaryota; kingdom Metazoa; phylum Chordata; class Mammalia; order Rodentia; family Ctenodactylidae; genus Ctenodactylus; species Ctenodactylus gundi. Next base: position 1,243,219 of record PVKB01000080.1, read on the forward strand.
TCCCCGCCCCGCCTCCTGCCTCTGCCGAGGCCCCTGGTGGCGGCTTCATCCCCTCTGCGCACATCGCACTCCCGCGTCACCAGCACCACAGCTCCCCTTGCCAGGGCTTTGCGGCACTTTCCAGCGCCGTCATGTGCCCCTCACCCCTGCCAGCTGCTGGCGCTTCTGTTGTCGCCAGCCCTGTTCCTAGCAACAGTGATGTTGTGATTCTTTCCTCAGAGCGGTGCCTCTGTGATTTTGACAGAAAGGCAAAAAATCACAGAGTGAAAGACTGGATTGGAACTGCTCGCAGGTGCTTCACGGAGTCTCACCCTCCATCACTCCTTGCTTTCTAATCCGGCAGCTGATAACTCAACAGATGTCGGATTCCCCCCACGTGTTTGCTCTACTGAGCTTCAGCTGCGCTTTCTCTGCAGCCCAGGGAGGGTCAGAGAAAGGCAGCAGAGAGCAGAGGCTCAGAGGCCCAATCTCATAACTCACTGAAGTCAGTGGGTCTCCAGGACGCACAGATGCCAGGGCCCTTGCTACGCCTTCCACTGATATAAGGGGAAGGAAAAACAGAAAGCCAAGTGGGTAGCATCCTAACGCCCACCAGTCCTGGGAAAGGGCTTTGCTGATGCAAAATCGCGAACACTTGACTATTGCTTTTGGAGGGGGATAGGAAAGTTAAGCTCAAAAGGTTGTGAAGTGGATGGAGATTTGAACAGCCAAAGAAAATCCAAAAAGAGGTCAAATTAAGCAGGCATGAGGAGCGTCTGTTTGAACTGGTTCATCTTTGTTATTAGTGGCACGATGGTAAATATGTCCAGAAACAAGCAGAAAATTCATAGATAGGCTAGGCTGAAGATACTATGTGACCAGGGGAGACAGCTATGGTAGTCTGCATGAAACTATCAATTTAGAAATGATTAAGGCAGAAAATTAAATCTGAGGAGAGAAATGGAGGCTTCCTTTTTGTGAGAGGAAGAATGGGTGGGCAAAGAGTGGGAGAGACACAGGTTAAGATGGAAATTGCATGAAATGTCGTGAAAATAATTTAAAAGAGGAGAATTTCAAAAATTAAATGGTTGTTACAAAATCAAGTTCAGACATACAGAATGGTGAAAAGTGGAAAATCATTTCATCATTTAAATACCACAATTCTTTTTGAGGGAGTGACTTTATTAATGTAATGCTGACCAAACCCACTTTAATATCCGAGGAGTCAAATTCATAGTGGAGTTTCTCCACCTGTGTTATGTTACTGTCTCAAAATACTTTCAGAGACAGTTCTTGAAGGATACACTCTAAGATTAAAATCACACATCTGTGCCAAGATGAAGGAAAAATATCTCACTATAGCCTTGTTGATAATAGAAAAAAATGAATACCAAGCTCGAAAAACCAGTGTCAGAGATGTTACAATATTCATACAACCAAATAAAATACCAACATCTTAATGATACAGGTTATTTCTATTGACATGGAAAGGCACTGTGGTGAATGATGACAAGTGACACATTTGTTGTGTAGGATAAGATTTTTTTTTAACTAACTCTATTTAAATATGTACTTTGGGATATCACTAATGGTTATCACTAGATAATGAAATATCACTTGATATGATTTTTCCCTTAATATTCTCTATTCCCTTTTGTGCTTTCTAATGCTTAAATGAAAAATGTTTCCCTTTGTATTTTTAGAGGAGAATAAATATAGGAAAAGAACCTGGAAAGAGAGGTAATGGAAATTTTAAATAAGTTCAAAATCAAGGAAAGGATTTGCGGGTTGACAAATTGATTATGGATTTAGCCCAGAAGGCACAGAAAGAATGCGGACACACTTCTCAGTTCAAGGGACAGAAATAATCTAACGAGGAAGATTCTGGAAAGGGCTGGGGTTGGACCTTATTTGATTTCAGAAAGTAGGGAAAATTCTTCTTCCAAATGCACAAGTAAGTTTTGAGATAAATAGATTAAAAATGATGCAGCTGAGGTCCTATAGACTACATATTTCTAAAAAACACATGAAAATTTCACGATAAACTTGAGCCCAGGATGAGAGATTACATATGAAGACTTAAGAGATGGAATAATTTTTGGACAATGACAGCAGTGCCGCGCAGATGCAATGCAAGAGGACATAGTTAAGTAAACAGTGTCACGCATCCAGCCATGATTGGACAGCCAGAATTTGCAGCCAAACATTTATTTAAACCCCTGCTATGAGTTAATAGGGTTAAAGCTGCCTTCTCATCTCTATCAGCCCATGAGTCCAGAAAAGTGAAGGAATATTTCTGCACTCATCATGCATGGTATTGAGCCGATATTGATCCAAGCAGTGTTGAGGAATAAAAAAAAAAATTCCTTGACAAAGCTAGGTGGAAACACAGATACAGTTACTCAAGTGCAGAAACTATCTGTGTCATCACAAAATGCATGTTCAAAGGCATACACACATCACTCCTGATGGCAAGTATTTTATTAGACCGCTAAGTTCTTCAAATTTTCTAGAGCTTTAAAAATCAAACTTGCTTGACTGAGCTTCCTAGCCTTGCAGCTTCTCACACGCATGCAACATTTTTATTAGTTTGAATTAGGGCTGGCTTTGCCGTATGAGTCTGGAGGAACTGATAGGAAAAGGTGTTCCTCTTGCTTCCCTTAAGGGCATAGATTGGGAGTCGTATACTAGGACATTTTCAGTATTGCTGAATTCTGTGGGAAAATTTAAGTAGATCTAAATATATTGATAGGAAACTGGTCATCTACTTGTACACACTTTCATTTCCTCTTGGTTTATAATGCAGAGAATTTTGTTGGAAGAAGTTCTGCATTATGGAAGAGCTAAGACTGATGGGCAAAGTCCATTCTGTGTTGTGAATGGAAAAGAGGCAGAGAAGGAAGCATAAAGATTAAAAAGAAGATGGAATGGCTTTTTCATTCTGCCAAATGACTGTTTATATTGGGCAATACGCATGCTGGTAGGTTCAGCTTGGAAGTTCTTCAAATCAGAGAGGCCATTTAATATATAATAGAGAACTGTACAGGCAAGCCATTTATAAAAATGAAAACATTTCATATCTGCTTTTTTACAGAACAAGTTTCTCACTTCTGAGACATAACTTTTTTTTCCCCCTCAGATCAGGGAAACAAATTAGTGAAGCTCCACATTCAATAAATTAGAGACAGAAATTTCAGTGTAGTTTATTCTGTTGTATCTACTATTTAGCTATAATTGGGGAAAAAGATAGGCTTATTTGCATCCGTGATTATTGATCCCTTGATATACTGTCAGGGAGATGGTAGTTCAAATCTCTGACTACTTTAAGTTAGAAGTTTATCTTATCTCTAGTAATTATTTTGGGCTTAAAATTGAAAGAAAATTTTTTATGCAAGGTACTTATTTTTTTATACTAAACTCAAGAAAAGGGTTACAATGGTATAATAATAATTCCTGTTTTAATTTTGGGCGCTTGGTTGTCCAGAGTAAATTGACTTTTTCAAGGTCAAAAGGGAATTTGAGTACCTAGAACAAGCGGTTTCTTTTGGAATGGCAGAACATCCATCAAGTCCTCCGATTCTTCCTGTTTTTGCCATTTGTCTAAGAATGACAGTGAAGGGGGAGTGCCAGGCAGAGAAATGGGATGCAACATGTAAGAATAGTAGGAGGTCAAAGAATTCTAAGAGGTTGTTCAAGGTCTTCATGAACCAGTTAGGTCATTGCTCCGAGGCTCTTTTTTTTCTTTTTCCTTCTATGAGATAGAGTAACTTATTAAAGATTTTTGTCATTTTTTAAGTCTTCTGGTACCCCACGCAAAAGCCTTTGGAGGATATTATTGAAAAGACTAGTTAGTGTAACTGTAGAAGAGCAGCTTTTATGATTAAAGCTAATGCCTTAGAGTATTATTTTAAAACATTGAATGAATTTAAAGTTTAACATTGAGACTACTAGAAAATTTTCATTTTTTTTCCATTAGAAAGTCCCATTTGTGGTGACTGAGGCTTATGCAAATGCTTTATAAAGTAAAACTCTACAGTATTACCACAGGAGAGCTGTAAGAAGCATTGACCCCATTCCGATAAGAGTATTTGTGATTAAAATTATTCCAATTTGCTTTTTAATTTTACTTAGAGTAAGAAAATCAACAAATTTGTTTTTTATCCAGCGATACACCCAACTCTTACTTATTTTTGCTTATAAAAACAAATCTTTTCTTTATGGAGAAGGCACATATTTTTAGTCTAAAGATATATTCATTAGATGGTCAACAACAGAACACCTATTAAGTCAGGCTCTGTGTTAGACACCAGCTCTTAAGGCTTAGTTGGAAAGTCAGATGAAGAAACAGAAAATATAGGCTATGCTAGCAGCCATCTAATAACAGAAGAAGAATTAAGCTCAAAGAATATATTGGTGATGCTGAGTAAGACGTGTTAGAATTTGTGTTCTTGGATTTAAAGAATGAGGAGGAACTTAGTCAAAAGAAGTATGAGAATAGTTAAACAAAAAATGAAAAAAAGTTGTGTTCTTTAATACTGAATAGTAATTTTTTTGTTCTAAGTGTATTGAAGTGGAAATGAAATATTGAATGGTGGTAGGAATATGGTATAAATTAGTAAAAATTCAACCAGAAATAAATAAGGTAAAAGCAAAGTATTAATTTAGTTTTTAGCATTGTGAATCTCCTGAAACTAATTGGCTTATATGCTTTTGAACTTTGAATAGAGGTCTTTATTTAAAAATAAGTTGGCTACTAAATAATAGGCATGTTTTGTTCATTTGCTTGTTGCATAGCTTGTTATTTTAAAAATACAGAGCTTATCAAATAGAAGATAATGGTAAAGGTAAGAGTTAAAACATATTGGTTATATAGACCATTTGTCTCTCCCTCACTCCTAATTCATGTGTGGAAATCCAATCCCCCAATGTAATGGTATTAGGATTTGGGGTATATGTGAGATGAAGAAATCCTGAAGTTGGAGCCTTCATGATGGGTGGAGTGTCCTTGCAAGAGAGGAAGGGTACAAGGTCTTTTTCTCAGCGCCATATGAGTATACAATGAGATGTCAGTCTGCAAACCTGGAAGAGATTTAGTGCCTCTCATCAGATGCTAGAGGTAATGTACAGGTAGACATGTGCTAGTGTAATGCAAGTAGGACCTGGCCCAGCTGTAGGATGCACACGACTGGATTTTGGGCTTTCTAACGTTGAAAACTGTGAAAAATAGGCATTCTTCATTTATGCATGCAATCATTGGTACTTGTAACAATAGTCTGAAGTGATTAATCCAGGATACATGACAGTACTTCACTGTCTAAATCAAGCCGCTAGGATTTTTGTGTGACCATGGAGTAAATATTCAACTTTTTCAAGATGTCGAATCAACCAGTAATTTTTAGTTTAGTTCTTTTGACTCACAATATTATTTACTTGAATCTGTTCAGTGACATGATGTGTTTGGCTTGCCCAGGCTTTGTGAGAGCGAAAGAAGCTTTTAATGATATACTTAGTGATTGCCTTGGTAGTTTAACCTTGAACATAGTGGATTAGTGTGGTGGCATCGAACTGTAATACCAGCTAATTGGAAAGGTGAGGAAGGTGGATCATGAGTTCAAGGTCAGCCTAGATGACTTAATGAGATGACCCTGTTTCAACACAAAAATAATTAAAAAGAGGTAGGGATATCACTCGGTGGTAGTGTGTCCCTAGGTTTGTTCCCTAGTACTGGAAAGATAAAAATCCAAACCCACAGTAAAAGTATCACTCATAAAAAGTAACAGATGCTACAAATTAGACAACGTTCCTTGTTACAGTGAGCGGGGTTATAATCACACTGCTGGATTTATCTTTGAGCTGTATGATCTACTAAACAATGTTAAATTCTTATAAATGATGAAACAGACAAAATTTATTTTCTTTACTCTGTTTAGGGGAGTGTTGTAACTTTTGAATATCAATTTGGATCTAACTTTGTGTTTTTCTTTTTTCTGCCATTGATGTTCAAATTGTTTAATTTACCTAATATGCAGGAATTTGTATGTGTATGTTCTGCTTAAATCATTGTCTGCAGACAAGAAAACTTTGCTCAGTCTACCTTAAATGATGGAGTACTTTATTGGAAAAAAGAGACATTTCACAAAGACAAAGCACATCTGTGTCCTGTACATTTATGGGCTGTGGTTATAATGTAGGGGTAAGTTACAACCTAGGTCTCTAGATTTTGGGGCTAGCAGCTTTATCCTCTTATCCTGCTTCTTAAATTCTTTTTCCAAAGGATATGACTTCATTTCTCTGCTTTGTTCTTGATCTGAACCATTTTACATCTCTGAAGACTGTTTTTCTCTACTGATGTCTTAGAACCCATATGACCCAAAATATGAGTGGAATCTCCATACATGCACATATCTCCATTAATACCACTGCTGCTTTATGTCTTAAATGTGTTTAAGCTAGCAAGAAACTGCTAGCTACCACCTTCCAGCTTGTGGATCTTTCTTGATCCACATCCCCCGTCCTCATTACATGCATAGTGGTTACCAGAATGGAGTTCTGTAGTATACAGTTACATAAGTCACCCACACTCTTTCAGTGACTTTCACCCATCCCTATGAGAGAGAGAGAGAGAGAGAGAGAGAGAGAGAGAGAGAGAGAGAGAGAGTGTGTGTGTGTGTGCATGCACGCGCGCGGGGGGGTGTTTTTAGGGTAAATGCCGCGTTTAAGTCTATATCCCAAATCTGTTTACCACAAATTTTAGCTAAAATGACATGCTTTCTTATTGGAGTAATTGAATATTTTTTCTCAAAGCACATTAATGAATCAGTATATCACATTTCTTTTTATATTTAACAGCTTCTCCAATTATAAGAAATTGCTAACTTTTCCCCAATAAATCAAATTGAGTCATTTACTTGATTGTCAGTGCACATAGGAAATGTTTTTCTTTATTGTTTTTAGAAATGCCTTTGTAGTCTTGTATTACAAAGTGACCTAATTAACTGAAAAACTATATAATCAGCTCTTTAAAAATCCATAAAGCAAAACATAATAAGCACAATAGCCCAAGAAATGAAGTACAAATTAATAATACACAGCACTGGGAAACATTTCTAATAAACATTATCAGTTCAGAAATAGAGATTTTGTGTTATTGCTACTATTATCATTTTTTTTCAAATAATAGTTCTTCCTCGCTGGTGGAAATCTAGATAGATTTATTTCTCTGTTGAAGTAAACATGAAAAACTGTCAAATTTTAAAAAGTCCTCACCTCAGCTTTCATCGTTGACATCACAAAAACATCATTTCCCTTCTGGTGGGGTGACTGAGGAAAGAACCACAGTGTGGACCCCTTCAAGAATTCTCAGAAAGTTGGCTAGAGGAAACAGCGGTGATGGGAGGTAAAATGTCCAATATGCAGGTTTTTTTCAAATCTATATATATAAAATTTAGTTTCATTAATTCTTCCCTTGAGACAACAGCATTCTTGTTTTTATCCTTTGGCTTAAAAAATATGCAATGTTGGAGTGGTGGCATTTCTGGAAAAGCCATAGAAGTAGACATCTTCCAGTGTGCCAGGCTGGACTCGGTGCCCAGTGCACTGAGTTGGACTCAATGCTGCGTTTTCTGAAGGGTCTCAGAAATGAGAGCCTGGGCCCACTGCAGTGTCAGTGTCTGGCCCAGGCTCGTTTTTGCTCACTTTCCTAGGTGCTGGTGATTGCCTCTAAAGGCCCAATCCCTGTGATCGTTGAAATTCTACCATTAGAAGCAGATATTTCGATATGTGTAGTGTCCTCCTGTTACTCAGGAGGGAAATGCAAAGCGATTGTGATGGCAGTTGACTTGCATCCTTTTCCACCGAGAGATGGATTTCAAGTGTGACACTTGGGGAAAGAGGAAGACAAAGAGAAATTAGACATGCCACCAGAACGAGCAGTGAAGCAGAACTGGTATTGCTCTAAGGGGATGTTACTGTACGCATTTTTCAGAGGTGGATTTTGGCTTGAGTGACACACACGGCTGCCTGGAGTCCTTGGCCCTCTCTTCCTACCAACGACTGGGGAGTGCTGGGATCCAGATGCTTTTGGAAAGACTCTTCATTTTGGTTCCAGGGATTGTGAGGAAAGCAGTCTTCTCCACCTAGTATCTGCTGGTGTGGATGATCTGCGTTTGAGCCCAAGAGACTTTTCCTTTCATGTTTGTTTCTCATTACCAACTTTCAAGGAGATACAGATTTTGCTAAGATATTTGCTTAAAGCTTAAAATAGCTGTCTCTACAGAGACAAAGTGAAGTTTGAGTGGCGGGGAAGGAAAGACTAAGAGCCTTAAAATTACATTTTCCCTTCTCTATGAAACAGGGACAAGTTACAAGTTGCTGTTTTCTTCTCTCAAAAGTGCTGAAAAATTTTGTCACAGATTAAAATGTAATTTCCATTTGTTTTTGCTAACTTGCATCTGTGTTACTCTTACACTAGAATTGTGCCTTTGAACTCCAATGTGCTGATTTGTCAAATAGTACTGGATCGTTTATTACTACGTTGGGAATCTATACTGAGCGTGACAAAGAAAATCGCCTGTAGATAGAAGACTACCCTTAATTCTCAGACAAAGTTAGAAAAGGTAATGAAAGTTTGTTGGAGATGGCGGGAAGAGGTGGAAGATGGCAACAGTAGCATTTGGGGTGCAGTTGGGAACTTCCCTTGTAGAGAGAGGAAGCCTGGCTAAGGAAATAATGTTTCAGGGGAGACTGGAAGGGTGTGTCCTTAGTGGAGCAGAGGAAAAAGGAGAAGTGAGTTTTGTCACATGGAAGAGATGTAGAATTTGGGGTTAAATGGATGGGATCAAACTCTTGGGCATTTGTCTTACTTGGGAATGAACGGAAGAGGACATAGGTGCTGACTGAAGTTCCAAGATGAGGTTTAGATTTTATCCCATGGGCAATGGGAAGCTGATGAAAGGATGTACTTTGTGGCTGGACAGATCTTTCTCTCTGCTTCCTGGGTTGTCTAGCTAGTATGGACAACTGTGTGGAGAGTCTGAGGTGCTGTTACAGGGGCTAAGAAAGCAACTGATAGCAGAGTGACTAGGGTATAAATGGCAGGCAGATCTAAGAGCTATTTACAGAAAGAATTTACAAGATCCAGGGGAATGGCACGTGGTTAAAGCGCTAAGTACTGGAGTTTGATTCCCCAGCACCATATAAGCTGGGCCTGGTGCCGCATGCCTATAATTCCTGCACTCATAAGGCTGAGAAAGGAAGATTGCCCTGAGTCCCACCCTAGCTTGGGCTGCAGAGTGAGACCCTGTCTCAGGAAAAAGAAAGTAGAAAAAGGGATCAGATGACTTCCAAGTGTTCTCTATTGTCCCAAACCTGAAAAGAGAGAATATCAGGTAATTGTCACTTTTGTTTCCCACTGCTTTTTTTTTTGAGATAGGGTCTTGCTGTGTAGTCCAGCATAATCCTGAGCTCACTATATGGCCCTGGCTGTCCTCAAAGCCACAGCAATCCTCCTGTGAGCATCTCAGAGGGCTGGGATTCTAGACCTGTACCACTAATTGCTTCTGAATGGGATCATGTTGAGATACTTTATGCATTTCCTTCTTGTGAAATTCTAGTGTGTAATATAATATAACTTCCTGATATGTTTTACTTTGCATACTTTAATATCTAAATTTACAGTGTCCATTTTGGTAGCTCTAGTTTAGACAAAAAGAAGCAGATACTGAAAAGTCATAAGCAACTTGCTTGGGGTGGTTTAGCTAGTTACTGTGAGAGAGTTTTTTTTTTTTTCTCTGTGTCATTGGAAGTATACAGTACTCAAAGTTCTATGAATGACTCATTAAATAACAAGCCTATCGTGATCATTTAAATTCACTTTGTTTGACTTTCACAATCACTCTAGGAAGAAATATTCATGTATTCCCCAATTTACAGATAAGAGGAAGTCGAATCAAAGAAAATAAAAATGTTACTCGAGTCTCTGTAGTATGGAGACCTTGGAGTTGTGGAGGGGAAATCTAGAAATCAATCCCTTAAAAATTATTTTAACTTCCAAACTTGGTAAAACGTCTAGCAAAGTCATTTTATAGCAAGATTGCAGTGCGATTCCTGTTGCTTATTTTAATACCCTTGTATTCCAGCACAATGAATCCTACTGGGTTTAGGAAAGAAAATATGAATGTGATTTTGTTCACAGGATATTATAAAGGTATAGCGGAGGAATAATTTGGAAGAAATCTAAATAGACTTTGAAACTAATTTTCAGAGGGTTAATTTCTTCATTTTGCACTTGGTCCGGGGAATTGTTTGAAAATCCCAAACCTGATGACATTTAATATAGTGAGTGTTAGAAAAGAATGTAAGTGAGGTGACATGAAGAAAAGGAAAGATGATTGCATTTAACTTAAAGGGAAACAAAACATTTCATAAAAGTAAATGTGAAATTCTAACACGAGTAAATTTGATTGAGTCTCGTATGTGGTCATTGTTTAGAAGTAAACTGCTGTTTCCACAGCTGAGGAGAACCATCTCATGCTTCTCCAGGTTTCCTGCCTACTGCTCCCCCAGGACCTCTGACTAGACTGGAGATGGTAGACTCCAACTCGACTTATTCTACTGCCAGTTCCTTCCTTAAAAAACTCGATTCTCTAATTGAGAAAGTTCTGAGATTAAATGGGCTGGTGCAGAATATAAGCTCTGCTTGTGCTCTATTACTCCTGTCTGGTTGACGCACCTTTTTTTCATGTGTTGATTTACTGTAGTGTGATCATCAACAAAGAGATACTCAGAAATACCCAGGGAATCATTTGCAATGTGCATTCGCCTTTCCTGTTGCACTAAAAGACTAATTTATTAAATGGCACCTTGCTGCCTCACCTAACATGCCTAATGTCCAGCAAGAAGTCTAGAGCAGGGCTTTCTCAACTCACCTTGCCCTGGGCCACACTTTGTTTCAACTTCGACTGAAAGACATATTTATATATTGCTGCTGCCAATGAAGTAGTATAGATTCAGATGCAGATTACTCAAATCACAAGACAAATGGTTCCATTGGGGTATTTTGTGGCTGGCTTTCCTCATGGTAGAGGATTAAAAATGGTGGCCCAGCAGAGTAGTAGAGGATCTTAAAGGATGGGCAAAAATGATTTGAAAGGGTTAGAAGTTTTGCTCTTTTCCTTACATTTTCCCCCAGAAACATTAGAGGATAATGCACATCATCCTGATGTGCTATACACATTAATGATAGAATGATTTGTTACTATTTTTGACACTGTTCTTGTGATGATAGAATCTGATGATTGTATCTTGTTAGGCTACTTTCCTTTCCCCCTTCTTTTTGTGCTAAGAATATTCTAACTGTAGAATTCTACACACCCAAAGGAGTTTGCAAAGAACATAATGGGGTTCAATTGTAAGTAAGACACAGGAAGAAATGAGGTAGGTTCTAAGTAGTCAATTCTTATGTGCCTTTTATATAGATTTTAGAATTTTGAAAAATTAGTTGATATCATAGGACTGGCTCTTATGTTACTTAGGCACAGGTTTTGGCCTCCGCATGATTTGAGGCAATGGATCATGACTTGGACCTACAAATTCTTCACAGGAGTAATCTCCAAAACATTTCTGCCTTCAAAATATGCACAATGCATCTATCCACACTGTTGTGTCTTTGACTACAAATTCTTTAAAATGCACACTGCAGTATGATGTTAAAAACTCTTACATTCAGGTGTTTACTTTTCGGCCTTATCACAGGCTTGTTCCTTCATGCTTTCCTCTTATGTCCTTTATTCTTGTGCTTAAATCGTTATCATTCACATTCTTCCTGCGTCTGTGTGTCTGTAACATACTCCTTTACATCTCCATTGTGGTTTGAATCTGAAATGTTCCCTAAAAGCCTCATGTATTTGGATGTTATGGATTGTCTGTGCAACCGTGTTCTGTTGGGAGACTGGGGGGAACTAGACTCAACTTGGCTTCCTGTTAGCAACGTTGTGAGTAGCTGCCTCCCCCGTTCCTCTGCCTTTGCGTGTACCCTGTTGCTGGCTGCCACTGAGTAGACTGTGACCTTCTGAAACTGAGGTAAAATAAACATTTCTTCATCTAATTTGTAGACATCAGGTCTTGAGTCGCAGGAATGAAAAAGTAACTAAGACAATCTCTGTCTACCTTGCCATGATCTATAATGTGATCTTTAATGTACATACACGTATATGAATAGCAGCCACACAGTGAAAAGAGGTTCTGGTGGCACAATATGCTAAATCCACATAGGATGACATGTCATTAAAGTAAATACTGAGGCTCATAACTGTGAGATGCAAAAATAACCACTAACTCTTCCATTAATATTCCTTCTCCTAACAGTAAGGGTTTAGTTTTCACCTGAGAGAGAGAGAGAGAGAGAGAGAGAGAGAGAGAGACAAAGAGAGACAGACAGACAGACAGACAGACATAGGGAAGGAGAGCGAAGACAGGGGAGACTGAGTTTCTTTTCTTTGCTTTTGTTGATGTTGCTGTTTTGCTCACCTCATGTGAGGAAGCTGATTATCAACTCCTTAGTGAGTTAACAGGAAATATCAAAGAACAAGAAATATCTGCTAGACCAAATGAAAGGGATGTGGGATGAACATTTGAAAGAGAAGAACATTTAAATGTCAATATATTTCCATCTCCTTTTAATTATCCCTCTTCTTTCTTCTTTCCCATCTGTCTTTAACACATAAGCAGGCATGCTCATTTAGAGTGCTATTTCACTCTGGGTGGTACTCTTCAGGAATATGGAAAATCGCTGAAGGAAGAGAAAAACATTAGCAAACCTACATTCTGATTAACGCTGGGAACATTATGAGTTGCTCTCCTTTTTTGAAAGTGGAAGTGAGAATTTCAAGTGTGAAATAACGAACAGCACTTCGATGAATTCCACTTAATTTCTTCTCTTTTAAAGATAAAGTATCTGAAAAAAGGAGAAATTATGTAAGTAAATATAGTTGCATGTGAAATCTACACCTGCCAGATATTCATAACTTACTGGTGATCAACTCAATACTTCAGAATCTTAGAGGAAGCATCAAAACTTAGTCTGATTAAGTACAAGGGGTGTTACAACTTTTTATAAGAATATATTCATATTAGTTTATTCTTTTACAATTTATTAACTAAGAAAAATTTGAAATTCTATAAAAGCAGAGACTTATTTTGTTATTATTAGCATTCATAACCTCATACAATATATGTAAATTTGAAGAAAAATGAGAATCAAAGTCTAACACAGTGATATATACAGTTGCTTGCTGGAGGAAAATGTATGGTGGAGTATTTTCAAGGTTGCTTTTAATTTATTCTCAATGGAAGCTTTTCTTCACTAACTTACCAACACAGTTTCCCAATTTGAGCTTAGATTTCAATGTAGAAAAGAAACAGAAATTCTTCCCAATGTTGCAGACATTCTCTTTCAAGGCACAGGATTACACTTGTGATTTATTAGTTACTTAGTAATATTAAGCAAGAACTGACTTTTGTAATTGGATACATTTAACCAGAATCTTGAATACCATTAACATCAGAGAGAGAGAGCATTGTCTTTTTAATTTTTTTTGGTAAAACTTGCACTTGCATATTGTTATTTTGCAGAGTTAAATTTTGTGAATACATCAATTATATACACATGGAAAGGAAAACTAAAATTCCTAATTGCCCTCAATATGCAGTATGAATAAACTACGGAGAGAAAACGCATGAATCAAACATTAAACCATTAAACTGTACCTAATAGGCATTTATTCAATGGGCCTTATGAATGCAATTCGTGCTCCATTTAAAATCTAACTGAAATGATTGCACATTCCATTAGTGAAGATAATTACCAATTTGTTTCTTTCCCAAAAAACCATGTACAATGGAAAACACCGTTAGAAGGTAAGTAGCACTTCACTTTAAGGGAGAATAAAGATAGTTTATGTAAATAAGGGAAGTAGTTCAACAGATTATCTTCCCTCATTTTGGTCCCTAAAAACTAAAAGTCAACAAATGATTTCTAATATTATACCACAACTTAAGGAAAAATGACTTATCCTTCCTCTATCAATTTCTCATATGCATTTAATGTCAATTTTATAATATTAAAAGCTAACTGGTACTCACACTTACTCAGTATCTCTCTTTATATAGAAATGCTGTGTGTTCAGGGCCTGCGTCTCTGCTTGGGTAATGAGAAGCACACAAGTGTACTTGTTGCAGTTTTGCAATTAACACCTTATACTGCTTGGGTCAGTAAAATCCTCTTTTATAAATTAAGAGAAACCAAACATTTCGAGGTTCTCTTTAAGCTTAAAACAATTTTAATCATTCTGTGTTTTAAAAGAAAAAAAACCGTTCATACTGAAGCACATAGCAAGGACATGCTCACTGCCTGGGAATTATTTTCTCACATTTTTTATTAGAGCATATTGGTTATGCAAATGAGTGGGCTTCATTTTGGCAGATTTGCAGGTGCACATAGTGCACTTTCATCTTCCCTAGCATCCTCCTTCCCCCTCCAGTTTTACATGTGTTGGGGGGTGGTTCCATTATGTCTAATTACTTTTATTCACTTTTATTCCCCTGTCACTTGCCCTTGTTACGGAAAAATCTTCAGAAAGGCTCTCCCTACTAGGCCCCATGGAGCCATTTTCCCCTGAAATGTAAAATATGCCCAAGGTCAAACAGAATGTTTCCACTGTTCGGTCGACTTTGCCCAACTCTTTGTGCACGGCCACACTGCCATGCCAACGCTTCTGCACTTCCAGCTTGCTTGCTTCCATATTTCGTGGTGTAAGAGTGGTGGGATCCTGGAGCTCGGGCCTGTGCCATTTTGGAGACATCCAGGCCATGGCTCACCAGCCTAAATAAATCTCTCTGGGTCTAAGCCAGATCTACAACACCCTCACCTTCTCTTCTGCTCTCTTCTGTTGTTCCTCTTGTCCAGTAATAGTCTCCTTATTTCTCCTTGTCATCTCTTTTAGATTCCATGTAGTAGGGAGAACACGTAATGTTTGCCATTCTGTGTCTGACTTATAAGAGGTTTACATTAATCAAACTCTTCAACCCTTTGCCCTTGGAGAATGAAAACTTGCTCTAAAATGTAGTACACTAATTCTTAGTGAATTCCTGTGGTACGCCTATGCTGTACATAGTATTATGTGCCAAGACTACTGTGATGAGCACTGTTATGAACTTAATATCATGATTCTTGCATTATAGTAAAGAGACAGGTGTTCAGTGTATGTAACCTTCTCATTTTGCCATCAAGCTTAAGTCAGACAATTTCCTGAGCTTAGTCTATCACCAGATACTCTAAAACCAAACCATGTAACAAATAATTTAAAAAGCATGTGTTTTGTTGCACGTGATCAGCTGCCTGTGGAGTCTGGAGACTTGGAAATGTGTCCCTACGCTAGGCTTTCCCTGTTACAGTCTCTGTGTATGTTATTTTTTCTTCTTTGTAGCTTCATTCAGTCTGAGAAAAGTGGGTGGTTTTGCTTTAACTGTGTCTTGACATTTCTTTGTGGCCTGTATGTCTCAAATCTGTAAGATAAAACACTATTTATTTCAGATCCTCTATTTTTAAATACACATTTTTTGATAAGACCAGCCAATACTCATGTATAAGAGAACACCTAAAATCGCTTTGATATATTTTAGGCAAAAAAGATATTGTCTTTTGAGATGAGAAACAGGGACAAGCCAGGGCTGTCTATGTGAGTGGGAAGGGCTTTAGGTCCTGGGAGAACCTTCATAATGAACGTGCACAGTAGATGAAATTCTACATACTCTGCAAACCTTTTTATTCCCCACCCCCATCTTTGTTTTACTTTGGAGAAGACTTTCTTGAGCAAATGATGTAAACCGTGGGGAAGTGGAAATTAGTGTGACATGCAGCAGACTAAGAGCACAGGTAGAAGGTGGAGAGGGAGAAAAACAAAGGGAAGGAAGAACTTAGTAAGATTTTTCCCAGAAAAACAGAAGCAGTACATAAGGACAATAATCATTCTAGTAGAAAAAAATTGATATAATGAAACCAACATGTACCAGAGCACATGATTTTGTTACCCTAAAGACTGATATCTATGTTATTTATTTATTTGTTTATTTATTTATTTTTGAGCCAGTGTCTCACTCTAACCCAGGCTGGTCCTGAGCTCACGATGTAGCCCAGGCTGGCCTCAAACTCACAGCAATCCTCCTGTGTCAGACTCCCAAGTTGTGCGCCACCACGATCAGCTTGTGTGATGCTGGGAAGTAGGACCCAGGACCTTATGCCTTCTAGGCAGGTGCTTTAACCAGTGTGCTATTCCTCCAAGCCCTCTATGCAAATTTTGTGTACCCATAAATGGCATGAGGATACATGCAAACATAGGTGTACATAAATATAGGACTGAATTATTTATAACACTCTTAAATCAGAAAGTCAAAAGAACAATATGAAGGCCAGTGTGCCTTTTTAGTCATTGAAGCTTTGCTTTGAGATTTTTTTTTTTTCACTTTAACTGCTGTGTTTCCCAGGCTGGTCCTAAACTCACTATGGAGCCCAGGCTGGTTCTGAACTCACTATGAAGTCCAGGTTATCCTTGGACTGGCAATCCTCCTGCCTCAGAATCTGGAGTGCTGGGATTACAGGCAAGCGCCACCACACCCAGCTTTTATGTGGTACTAGGGAATCGAATCCAAGGCCTTGTGCTTGCTGTGCCCTTCCTCTATCCTCCAAGGAATGTACTTTTATTTTTATATGGAGAATATCTTTAAATTTTGAGTATTTGAAATTCATAAATATTGAAAATATGTTAGTGGCATCAGACTTAAGTAATAGATAGGAGACAATGACATCTAATAACTAGTTTGTCTCAGTCCTTCATTCCTAAGCTCCTGTTTTCTTTCCTTATTGCTCTATGCTCATTTCTCTGCTTAGTATTAGAATTCTCCCCAGGGAGATGTCCTGTGGCAGAGGGAAGGATCATATAATTTATATAAGACACTCTATGTTTCTATTATTGGACCATGAAAACTTTACATGTTGGTCTTAAAATGCATTATTTGCAGCTTAATGATCACTATCTATGTTCAAGAAGCTGTGACTTGATTTTTTTTTGCTGTGATCTATGAAGTTTTTAAGCTAGTTTTGATTCTTCTCTTAGATATGATCTGTAAATACTTTAAGCTAGCTTTATATATATTAATACATAGTAAGTAGCATATACAATCAATGATCAGAGCTTAACGATGCTAGTTCAACTTCTGTTTTTTAATTTCAAATTTATGAACAATTTTTCACATAAAAAAGCATAAGCTGGCCTCTTTATGGATATAGTCTGAAGGTCTGGAAGATGTTCTTTGAGAACATAGGGAAAAGTGCCTAAGCCATTTTGGTGATAGTTTTATTATAAAGATGTAGAAGCTCTGCACACCTGTAAATAAATTTAAGAAGAAAATAATTCAGGATCTGTGATTCGTCACCAGCACTTCACACCCAACCAGAGTCTAGACACAGGTAAGCTCAAAAAATAGCACTAACAAAAGTACCAAAGTAAAAAAAAACAAACATTAAAGCAGTGAGATTCTATAATTATAATAAGATTTTTTTCTGAAGAATTTCATCAAGATTTTTAAAAAATGAATATTTCTATATTTAAATAAGTTAATTATCCAAATAATAACAGAAAATTCTCTAAAATTTTATATTGCCTTGAGAAAGTATGGTTAACAAATCCTTAATGTTATTTTTATATTGTGGACTTATGAAAACAAACAAACATAAGGAAATGCTGCATTCCATAGTAGAAAACTTGTTCCTTCTACCTAGAAATCTGACTAGAAGGAAAAAACATCTTTGGAATTGCATTAACAAATGTCCTTGCTATGATGGAAAAACTAATATTACAATTACATTATATAGCAATGTTGGTGGAATCCAAACTTTTCCAGGTGACTCGATACTTGCAAAGAATTTTGTGAGCGGAATCCATTATCAATAAGGAAGTTTGCATCCTATAGCTGGTAACATCCAGTTCTTAGAATAGTGTCTGGTGCTTATAAAGCAATAAATATTTATCGACCAAATGAAAGTCACATCTAAGTTCTTTGTCTCATTTTTCTCTTGCTTTCTTTTAAAACTCTATATGTGCATGTGTTTTTTGTGAAAACTCCAAAGTGATTTGGGTTGTTTGTAAAATTGTATACCCCTACATTTTCTAGCTCAGGAGGATTTATGATCATTTTAAAATAAAGATACCAAATTAGTAACATGCTCACTATTTTATATGAGAACAGGAGTTCTTCTAAAGGAGATTTTAAGTGAAACTGTGGAGCTCTTTATGAATATTACCTTTTTGTTGTGGCTATGAAAAATAACAGAGTGGGTAATTTATAAACAAGTTATTTGGCTCATGGTTGGAGGCTGGTCCAAGACTATATGGCCAACATCTGCTCAACATCTGGTAAAGGGTTTTTTGCTGTTATGTCAGGCATTATGCTGTAAGATTGAGCAAGGATGCTAGCTTGGGATTGTCTACTTGTAAAGCCACTAACGTCATCATGTAGCACCCTTCCCATGACCTCATCTAATCCTAAATCCCACCTCTGAACATTATTAATATGAATTTTGTGATTAAGCTTTAAACATATAACCTTTTGTGGGACACATTCTAATCATTTTAATGAGGAACAAATAGCTCGAGGTTCTCGGAGCTTCAGTGATGTGGAAAATGAACAGTTACAAGTGAAATAGATAAAAAGAGAAATTGTTTTATAAGCCAATAATTAGGATATTTGAAATGTTTCTTAGAAACATGCTGGCTTATTGTTTTGGGATATTAGTATTATTAGGATAACTTTCAAATAATTTATCATGGTTCCTGCAAGTATTTGAAAATTATGTGCCATTCTTCCCTTTATGAATTAATATTTCTACTTTCTCATGATGAATTTGTTAACTTTTATACATATGTAGTGTTACCTAAATACTCATATGATTTGACTCTTGTCTTGATACATTGATAGTGAACAAACTCGTCTATAAAATGTGAGCGTTTTATAGTTTTCCTGTCTGCTCTGAGCTCATAAAATTTCTTCAGTTTCTTCATATTCTGTGACTATACATTTTGTTTTAAAAATCTAATTCATCATCTCAGATTTAATTAAAAGGTTTCTTTGGCTCAACTAATAAAAAAATTAAACTGGTTTAAGTTACGATTGCAGTAGTCTCTAAGTACATAATGACCGAAAGAATATAAATAAACACTTGGTTGTACTATTAAGCATTACAGATAAAAAATACTTAAGAAGATAGTTGGATATATTTTTTTCAATTTATAAACCTACGACGACATTATTTATTGTTTTTTTGAAAAGGCTCCAGGATCCACTTAAATCTTTATGTTCTATGGATATAAATGCTGAGAAGCCATAGAAATGGACGTTTTCTTAGAATGCCACTCATTAAATCTTCCAAGTTATATGCCAACAATCACATGGTTGTGTATTAGCAAAATATATAGTTAGTGACTTTTCACCTACAGCACCGATCGGATACTCCTTCGATTCTTTTAGAAGGAAAACATTTGGGAAATCTTGTAAGATATTTCCCGTCAGTAAAGCTATTAGTTTTCTTAACTTTTAACACTTGAATTTTAATACGTGCTTATTTCCTGCCTCAGAACATTTTACGGACAAAGATGTTACTTGTTTTCTTTGTAATGTAGGAGAAGAATCCTATGACAAAGGAAGCAAGGGGCTGATTCTGAATGATGCTTTCAAGAAGTGTGTAAGCAAATTTTGGGAAAGTGGATATGTGGTACAGGCAAATTTAGAATTTGATTTATTTTTTTGGAAAATGACTTCTTGAAGCAGACCTTTTTCTATAGGTACTTGAAGAAATGCAAATACCCGATGGGCATTTGTACCCTAGTTTGAAAGCAAATGTATTAAAGTATCAAGAAAAAAGACAACTGAATTCAATTATAGACACTTAGCAATAAAGTATCTGCTATTCACATCACTAATCTATTATACTGGATGTTAGGATTTGAAGTGTAAGGCACATTTCACTCTTTATGAATGTTCCCTTGTGTCTCTTATAGGAAGCAAAATATTTGAATGGATCAATGAGATACGTGGCAATATAATACCTATACCAAGGCATGAAATTCAACAAGTGCGATGTGAACACACTGGAATCATTTTGTGGCTCTAAATAATTCTATTTAAAAGATGAGCAATGTTATAATATTGTATTTCCTACAAGAAAAGAATGGTGAGATTTTATGTATTCTGATATGAAGGCCAGAGTAAAATGGAATATGCTGCTTTCTTCAGAGAGGTCTCATGGACACTGTAGCATCTTAGCAAAGAAAACATTTTTAGCTATTGATGTCTTCATATTGAAAGGATAAAGAGTGATTAAAATAATTAATGTATGCCAGTACCTCTAATGACCTTGCATTCCGTAAAGAAGATTGGTGGTGAATTTCATTGCTAGTGGCTTATGTTTGGTTCTGACATCAGGTGCTCAGTTTGAACATGGTATTTCACACTGTCTGCCAGTCTCCTGGTTTCCTCGTTTGTCTATCGAAGCTGTGATTTTTAAACCTCTCTAAAGAATAACACGAGATGTAGCTGATTGCTTGTATCTCTAGGTAACAGTATTATTCGGAATATGATTGTATTTTTTAAATTTAAGACTTCTGTGGCCTGATATATAGTCTATCGTAGAGAAGATTTTATGCACTGATGAAAAACCTGTATTGTATAGCTATGGAATGGCTTGTTAGTGTAAATGGCTTTAGAACTCATTTTATTGGTGATAGCATTTAATTCTAATTTTTTGTCTTAGAACATTCATGCGTAAGAGTGGGATGTGGAATTCCCCGGTGTTGTTGTACTGCCACGTTCTTCTTTGCTACAGGTTTAAGATTGTCTGCTCTGACATCAGGTGCCTAAAACGTTAGCCTTTATGTCCTCTTGGTGAATTCATTCCTTGAACACTATATAGTGATCATGTTTATCTTTTCTTAGACGTTTTGTCTTATTAAAGTCTATTTCTATAGCTAAATGTATCATTAGCTTATTTTAATTACTGCAACATTATTTTTCATCCTTACGCATTCTGACTATCTATCTCCCTGTGGTTAAGTATGTCTCGTGGTCCGTACGTAGTCAGGTCTTTTTGCGTACCCACCCAGACAGCTTGTGTGTTGTGATTGGAGGATACAGTCCGCTTATATTCAAAGTCATTATTAAAATCTGAGTACATTCCAGGCATCTTAATTTCCTTATAGTCTTAAATATTATTTACTCATCTATCATTTATCTCTGTATTTTACTATTGACGGTTACTGATGATCTCTGATTCTTTTCCTCGTTTGTGTATCTACTTTTCTGGTAGGATTTATACTTTGACATGCTTTCAGATAATTTTTATCTTTCACTTTTGGTTGTAGGGGTCCTTTTCACTTCTCTTGTGAGGCTTCTTGGGTGGTCATGCATTCTTTCAGTTTGCTTATGTTGAAAGGTCTTTATTTCTCTCTTTTTGAAAGCTAGCTGTAGTAATTTTGGTTGGCATTTATTTTCTTTGAGGTCTTGAAATACATAATTCCATTCGCTCTTGACCTGTAGGGTTTCAGTGAGGGAAATGTGCCATTAGTCTAATGGGGTTGTACTTAGATGTGACTTGCTGCTTTTCTGTGAAGGATTTTAGCATTCTTTCTCTGTATTGCGTTTTTGACAGTCTGAATATAATAGGTTGTGTTAAGGATCTTTTCTGGTCATGTATATTTGGTGTTTTTTGTCTCCGTTGCCTGGATGCTCTTATTCTTTCCAAGGTGAGGTTAAAATTTCTGCTATTTTATTGAATATGAGATGCCTTTAATATTTATTTTTTAACTTTCATATAAGCGAGTGATAGAAATGTTTGATCATTAATACTTACTTCCAAGTTGTCTAATGTCTTTTCGTGTCTGTTCTTCAAGAACCGACATTATTCCTTCTGTATCACGTAGTGTAACGTTAAGGCTTTCAACTGAGTTTTTTGATTTACTAAACTCATGTTCAAGATTTCTCTTTGTTTTTCAAAATCTCTTTGTTGAACTTCTAACTCGTATCATGTGTTACTTCCCTAATTTTACTTGACTGTTTATTTTCTGGGATCTCCTTGAGCTTTATAAAAATTCTTCATTTGCACCCTTCGTTAGCTGTTTCATCCATTCATTCTTTTGGAATTTGTTATCGGAGAGCTATGATCTCTATGTGTCATATTACTCTTCCATATGTTTTATGTTTGTATTTGTGCATCTGGTGGATGAGGTTTTTATATCTCTGACTTCTTAGCAAGTGGTTTTCTCCTGAAGATGTTTTAGTAAGATGTTGTTATTCAACGTTGAGCTTATTTCCAGCTGGACACTTTGATGTAATCTCACTGTAGCTTTTTTGGCCTTGTTTAATGAGTTTGGGCATGGTGTACTGTGCCAGACTCCAAAAAGGCTCACTGATCTAGCAAGTCATGAAGGAGTGAGGATGTTCTAGCAGTTCAAGCAGGTGTGGCATAGAAGATCATGAAGTACCTCATCCTGTATACTGTGTGTCTACTCCTAAATTGGAATGATGGCCCCATTGGATGATGGTATTTCCTCAGGCAAAATTAATATCGGCTCTCTTACTTACAATACTTATAATTGTCTCTGACAGTGGCTGCTCCAATAGTGGTGAAGGGCCTGGAGCACTTGTTATCTCATTAGACAGGGTGCAGGTCCAGGTGCTTCAGAGGGAGAGTTGTAGGCTGGAATCACAAAATCCTGTTTGTGGTACTCATACCCACTGAGGCCAACAGTGTGTGATCACAAAAGGCCTGTGGGTGACTGATTACAAACAGGTAGCTGTATTGTCTGTAGCAGAATTGTTTGCTATAGACACGGGTGTGTTTATGCTGGTGCAGGGCCGTAGTCCTCCCTACCCCCCACCCCCAGGGGATGGTTCATTAGCTACTGCTTTTCTTCGCCAGATCCTCTCAGCTGTAATGTTCTCCAGGGACTGAGCAGGAATGACTGAAGCTGGAGCTGGGCAAAATTTCTCTCAGCCAAGGTGCTTGAAGGAGTAGGTCAGTGCAAAATGTACCTGGCACTGAGTACAGTGCCCCATGGGAATTTTTAGGCTGTGCATCAGAGGATAAAGGAATGGTCAGAATCATAGTCATAGCCAGAGCTGTGTGGTAGCTCCAGACCACCCTGGCATCCCTGTAGTGATGCGGAATCAGGGCAACCACAGTGTTTCTTCCCTACCCTATACTGGCAGGTAACCTGTGGAAGGAGTGATGGAAACCACGTGTGTAACTGCTTTCATCTTGGCACCTGTATGAATGTGCACCTGACTAGTCATACCCCTGCCTGCAAAAGCCACACCATTTGATCTCCCAGATCTTGAGAGAAGCTGCTCTGTCCCCCTCTGTGTCACAGCACTTATTCCTTGCAATGCAGGACACTCAGCAGGATTGAGTCAAAGTAATTTGGCTGGACTATATTAGTTTCACTAGGGTTGCACCCACCAAGCCAGTGCAGTGGTATGTCTGTGAGGTCCCAGAGATAGAGCTCAATGGTGAGTTATGACACATAGCACAGTACAAATGAAAACAGTAAGTCGCTTCTCAAAGTGATTCTTAGTTTCATCAAGCTGGGCATTTGTTGGGAGATAATGTGAAATTTGTTTTTTTGACGGAGGCCATGGAGTAGATTTCTGGTCATTGACCTAGTTAGGATGCAAGCCTGTTAAGACTGTGAAACGTGCAGTAAAATTGCTAATATTGTGTGCTGAAAATTTTCTGAGGCTCTTTCACTTTTATTCCTGTGAGGAGAGATTTCCTCTCCCCTGGCTAAAAACCCAAGGCAGTAAATGGTGGCATATTTTCTTCTCTTGCTATTATCCCAGGTTTCTAATTTGAAGAGTTTTTATTTTGTCTTTTGTTGAATTTTTAGCAACTCTCACGACCATTCATCTGAGGATACAGCTATATACCTGTTGCCTTTGCGGTCCTTGTGGAAGGGCAGCAAAGAGTGCCAGGTTCCTCTGTTCTTCCATGTTGTTCTCTTTATTGATGTTTTTCCGTCTCAGTGCTTAGCATGAAGGTTTTTTTTTTTTTTGTCCCAGATCTCTGTGGAGTTGTTATCCAGGGTATAGGTATGTCGTGATTGAGTGGAAGTTGTACAGGAACAGGCAAAAATTGTAAGTCCTTTTAAAGTAAAGTAATGCAAAGAAATAATACTGCTCTCAGATAATTTACATGCTTTTAGGAACCTCTCCTTGTCCTGTCATTAAAGATATGCAACCTTCCTGGCCCTTCCAAATTGTTCGGAGGACTTCGGCTGTGTACGTGATTGCCTACAAGCTGCAGGGAACTTCTGATAACCTAAGCTCTCCTGAGTGCCTCCAGACAGACTCAAATGCCGAATTCCTGGTGTGACATTCCTTACCAGATGCGATGTCAAACCTACTTGAAATGTATTCTCATACAATCTCATTAAATTTCTTTTTGTCCTTAATAATGTATTTAAATATAGAGTTATATGTTTTTAGAACCTGGTTTTCTGGGAAGTAGTAATATATTTTATCCAATTCCAACACCTTAACTAGAAAAGTTTCATCAGTAAAGATGGACTAATCTTTTCTATTTACCTTTACTCTTTCATTCAGTGGGTTTCAGTGGTCTTGAAGAACATTTCAAATCAGCTTGATTTTTAACTTATTGTTAAAGTGGAATATTTCTGGGAAAAAATCTATTCCTTTCCTTTCACCTTAAGTCAGCTTTGAGGCATAATTTAGTTGCAGAATATAAACTCAAGCTTAACATGAATGATTTTAATTCCTTATTTCTGGTTCATCTTTCATTGCTCCATGATGGACTTAATGTTCCTTTATTGACTTGAGCTCACGTGATGCTGGCTACGGAGAAAACTTACCGACCCAACAAAGAGATAGTGTTCTTAAGCATACACTGACACAAATGCATTACTGATGTGCCAGTCCCTGAGCTTTCTCACAGCAAATTCAAAAAGTGGATATTTCATTACCTTTATTTTACTTATTAGACCCTAAAGTTTAAGCCAGTAGGTCTTGAAATGAGTTTTCCAAACTCCCACTCTGGAATTCACACTGTACAAGTTTACCTTGCTTTCTACCTAGAAAAGAAAGTTGACTTGGCAGTTTTATTTTAGCTGTTCTGTTTGTTTTAGCTGTTTTGGTGCTAAACTGAGAAGAGGTAAAAACTGAGGACCTTACTTGGTGTCAACTATGACATGTAAAGTCTCAGAAGTTGTCATTCCTGTCTTTATGACTATAGGAAACTGGGCAGACTGAAAAAGTAAGGAGTCTTTTTAGGTGATTCAGAACAATAAGATTACAAAGAAAAGCAGGATGATGAAGAGATAGATGAATAAAGGGGTCACAGTCAAGATCTGTTATCTGGAATAGAAGATGGTGGTGCGGTAAACTGGTAGGTGCACGTAAGAGGCGCCCGCGCGCGCGTGCGTGCGTGTGGGTGGGTGGGTGGGTGGGTGGGTGTGGTGAAAGAGTTCTGGAGGCCATTCATTGCCAAGGGCTTTCCTCCCAGGCCAGATTCTCACAGTAAGAGATTCCCTTTCAGCTTTTGAGGAAGGAAGAAGAGGAGTATGAATCAGAGTTAGAGCTTCTCCATAAGGATGGAGAAAAGAAAGTTTCCCCATGCTAGTCCCTTCTATCCTCCAGATTCTAAAAGGGCTAAAGGAGCAAATTCAGTACGAGCCAGGACATTAAGGAAGTACATTTGGAATGCGTTAGCCAGAAAAGGAGACAGA